>BSBK01000056.1:852500-1087500 GCA_027943335.1 Chamaecyparis obtusa | reverse complement strand
TTTTTGGCTTTGTCTTCTATTTGTTTCTTTTGGTTGGATCATTAGGGTAGGTTATCTAGGAGAATAGAGGGGAAGTGGCTTGCAATGGGCATCGGGGCCCTAAAGTGGCCACCAAGATAACTCATTGTAAGTTAAGTAATAAGTGATAAGTTAATAAATTTATTAGGAGAGAAACATTAATAAGATAATTTCATACCTCTCCCATACCTTGAGTGCTAGTAAAGGATAAGGATAAGAGTTGGAGAAGACGCTTTCCTGTCCAAAGTAGACGTTGAGGTATGGCATACTTAGTTTTCCTTGTTTGTATGAATGGATTACTGATACTACATAGGGTCACTTGGAGGCTGGGATCCAAAGAGACTACCAGGATAACTCAAGAGTTGACTTATGTGATGACACTTCCCTATATATCTTCTAGGTTCCTACATTGCATTTGGTACACTTGATTTTTTTTTTTATCATTTATACTTAATAACCTTATAACCATATATTACCATTTTATCTACTGTACCTTTTCTTTAGTATTTCTTGTTTGGATGTTTCCTTGAGTGAGACCTGGTGTTTATTTCCTTAGCACTGTGGGGTGGACCTCTAGGTTCCACGTGGTCAGGTGGTAGTGATTATTTTTACCATTGAGATTTGACATTTGTGTTCTTGAGCTTGGATGATCCTAGTTGATGATTCTCTATCTTCTTGTCCATTATTGGAGACTTGATTATTTTCTTCATAAGATTTATATTGTATCCTATATGTATATTGGTTGACATCCATTTAGGATATGTTATGTATATTGATGTCTTATTTTTTACCCCGTGACATGTGCAATGGAAAATGTATTATTATGTGTACCATGTTGTATATTTGTTTTTATTATATAAAATTGTAATCTTTCTTATATGAAAGGTAATTGTATCTTGTGATTCAATTGTAAATATATTTATGTTAGTTTACCTTGTGTTTTTTATTAGTAGATTAGTTAACTTTAAAATAACTCTACATTATGGAACCCTTGGGATTGTTAATTGTGTTTATATGCTTAAGTGTATGTTTTATCTTATGTTGTTCTTGCTTCCACATTTGTAATGTTTAATGTTTAAGAATTTTTTTTATTGCATCAACATTATGTCTAGTTAGGTTAAATTCTCATTGGTTTTTAGACATGGCATTACAGGTCTAGTGGGAGATAAGGTAGTAAAATTAGACATAATACTATCACAAAAAAAATTCACATGCAATAAATTGGTGAAGAGAATTATTGAAAGGAAACCATTTAAAATACTTTCCAAATTACATCTTAGAGGAGCAGTGGAACTCAAAGACATAATTAAAGAAGATAAAAGGAGTATGTAACTAGAGGAATTTTTTGATGCATGAAAAAAACACAATTAGGCCAAGGAATTCTTGGAGACAATGGAAAATAAACATAAATGTCATGTAGATGAAAAGAGAAGACACAAGAAATTCATAATTGGGGATGAAATCATTGGGTACCTCACAAAGGAAATATTCCCAATAGGTACATAGGAAAAGATAAAGATGGAGTTTGGTCCATGTTAGATTTTTAGGAATTTTGATTCAAGAAAGGCATGTGAAGTCAAATTACTAGAAGAAATTAATGCATCACCTATATTCAACATTGCAAATATTTATCAATATCAAGGACGATCAAGTAGTGACACCAAAAATTGAAGGAACTTTAAGAGTGGATAGACAAATTTTTTGACCTCAAAAGTGATTTAATACAACAACTAAAGAATATAGAGAATCTAGTCAAGTTGAAGGAAGACCAATAGAAAATTTAACATGGATTTCATTAGCTAAGATAGGATGCCTTGGATTCTCTCCATAACCAACAAATGGAAATGTTAACTTTTCAAGTAACCCAAAGTGTTTGATGTGGGAGCTCAACCAAAACCTTACCACATAATATAAATTGGCCTCATAATGGAGAACCAAATTCTAATAACACCTCACTAATAACATATCTATATTGTAACAACTTTGGATCAATTTATCAAAAGTTTTCATCTTCAAAAATTTGTAATGCAAAATCATCAATGATTATTTTATCAAGTGAGTTTGTATAGACTTTTTTTACCTTGCAACATCAAACTTGATATATTAGATAATAATAAGGGACCAAAAAAAACCTTAGTCAAAACCACAATGAGTTTCATTAAGTATTGAAGTTTCATCATCAAACTTGGGTAAACTTATAGGTTTCACAGGTCATTGGGTGTTTTGACATCTTGTAGACAAAGTAGATCCTACAGATTGGAGTTGATATATAAGAAACTCTTTCTTTTTTTCAGAGCCAAATGATAGGTAGATGATATAGTTAATACATCCAGTGTTAGGATATTGTAAGAGTAACTTGAATTATTAAGAGTGAAGCATTGGTAATTTGGTATACAAGCTTGTAATAAGTCAACGCCAACCTATTAGTTGATCTATAATATACATATAATGGGCCAATGAGTATTTTGTGATCATTATATTATGTTGAATCCATGAAAAAATTATTTTTTGTTCTATGATATTTTTGTTGTGTTCACTCTTGATTGTTTGATTGGATTTTCCTCTATTTGTACTCTCCATTTGTGAATAGAAAATAAGGATAGACTAACTAAGAAAGAAGAGGAAGGTAATATTAAGATTTAGAGCCTTGGAAATACTATTTTTATGACCTTAAGAGTTAGAGACTTGGAAATAATATTTTTATGATGTACTCAACAAAGTAACAGGTCAAGAATTATATATTTCTTCAAGATCATCAATTTTAGGTATGAATTTGATATTCCCTTTATTGATTAAATTTATTGAATATTAGAATGAAATGCCTCAATATATACATTATTAATTTCTTTATTGGTTATTTTCCAAATGGATTTGTAGAATTTGCAACGAAATTCATCCAAACCACAAGCTTAAAGTATTAGATATATTATAAAGATAACCTCCCACAAGTATTCTTTGGTGAGAAAATAATCAAATTATGAATTATATACTTGAAAAGGAACTAGATTTGGACACTATTAAAAATTACCTAACCAAGTTGGAGTGTATTTATGAGAAATGAATACTTTGTCATAGTGCCAAATAAAAGATTGTGAAAATGTTAGGAATTTTGCTTAGGAGTTTCTTCCCTTACTAATTTTTTAAAGGGTTTGAGATGTACAACTAACACATAGATCCTAAAATAATTCTTTTTAGATCTTGTCTCTGGCCTTGATCTATTGAAACCAAGCTTTGATTTGGGCTCTATGCACAATATGAGCATCTACAACAAGATTTTGGAAATGATGTTGATTTACTTGAAGTAGGGTGATAGAATCAAAGAGTTGTTCTTATAAAGTGAGATACTTGGTGGAGCTTTGGGATGGTTAACTTATAGGATCAATAAATAAAAAAACCTATTGATTTCCATAAATAATATGGAATTAGGGAGTATGGTTGATGCAATCATTTCATTAGGCTATCCATCTAGTCTTATGCATGAGACTAGACTCCAAATTTTAGACACATTGAATATAAGTTGATATGGGTTGTGATTGAAAAATGATATATTTAAAAATAATCAATTCTTTATGACTTTGTGTTTAGTGAATTAACACTAAGTACAAAAGCATATTGGAAAGTGGTTTAAAATGAAAGAATTTAATAATGGATTGATTGATAGTTGGAAAATCAAAAAAAATATTGATTTGACATCATGGCTTGATCTAGATTCTTGAGTATTTCATTAGGCCATACAATATACTCTAAGATTACTCCACGTGTTCTATATTATATGATCTTGGTGATGACCAAGATTGAGATAAAAAGTCTTAATTTTTTTTGCATGTAAAGAACCAAACATGTCTTTCCCCAACTATCTACCATTTATGCAAGTCCCCACATTTATAATAGGCTATTCTAATCATCTTAAAATCCTTGTATACAACCCAAGTGATTTCAAACAATAAATTGATAATTCATACATAATGGACAAATATGTAAACATTGTTTGAAGAATAAACAATAATAACTCTAAAGGAATAATTATAATTACCTTCACTATTGGGGTCACATATTTTGACAACTAAAGGTTTATACCCATAGGAGAGAGAAAAGTGACACCAATACTTCAACTTACTTCATATTTACAACACAAAAGATAAAAAGAAGGCTAGACGACATAATTCATAAATGAGTGCTAAAAGTCATGTCTTTGTTATCTAGGTAGTCAATATGGGAATAAATACTTAGAAAAAGAGAGTCATTTGAACTAAAAATTACTATTCAAAATTTGATGTAAATAGGTTTCCTTTTTCTTTGGCATATTTTTTCCCTCTTCCAAATGTCCTAGATGACTACATGACCTTTATTTCCTAGCAAGAGGATATAAATCATGTCAAGTGCAGTTGTCTAGTGGTTGCATTAATAATGATTTTGCTAGCTAAGATCTCACAAAATTTTCCTCACCAAAAGTTTATTGGGGAAAGGAAATATTAGATTTTATAGAACTTGGAGGCTTTGGAATATTTTTCAAAGCTTGATCCATAGATCCAAAATAAGGCTTGGGGAAAGGACCATTATTACCAAAGTTATTGGTTTTGCAATTAACAATTGTAATCCATGTTTCCTCTTTTCTTGTAGAAGATTAAAATCTAGAGACAATTTGTTATTATATATTATAAATTATTATTAAGCTAGAGATACAAAGCTTATGTTATATATTATAGTGATACAAACTAAATGATTATAATATTATTAATGTCGATGTCGTAATTTTATAAAATTTTAACATAATATTTAAATTGTAATATATTATTTTCGTAATAAAAGTGATCAAAGTCACTAAAATTATATTATATATAAAAAGAGAGTATTACAAAGTATCAAACTAAACCTAATACAAAACCATATTTTTTATAACAAAAATAGAGTTCTAGTCTTATAGCTCTAAATAGCCCTAAATAGACAAAGACATAACTAACTTATAGTTTTAAAGATGATACAAAACTTGGCCTATAGTGACATAATGGCCTATGGAGAGACATATATACAAGTTGTCCATAGCAAAAGGAACCGTGAAACCAATAATATATAAGAAACCATAAACATATTAATGCCTAGAGTGATCAAACCAATGGTTGGAACAAACATTAGGTGAAAAAAAATCAATGGTGGAATCATCCATTAAATCAAAGCTGAATCAACCAACATATTCAAGTCCACAACAAGATTAGAAGCATATGACACATGAAATTTAGCAGAAGGAGGAAGAGAATGAAGTGGTAGAACCACCAAAGGGACATCCATGTCATGATCAATATGGTCAAATAGTACAAACAATCCCAATAATCAATCAATTGTAATAGAGACCAGAGCAGGAGGCACAAACTCAAGAATCCTTCCAAATTCCTTAAGAGATTCCTAAAAAATGATACCCACCGCACAAACCTTATTGGATAAAATCAACTCACAAAAATGGCTATTAGCATAAAAATATGAGAAAATGATGAAACCACCAATCAGAAAACTTCTCGAGTCAAGATTATAATCAGCCAAAATACATTCAAGAAAATCATTATCATAGATGGAGGACCGATTTTTTTTTAAAATTTAGAGAATGAATTAAATCACCATCCTATAATAAATCCATGGAAAAAGTAAGGAATAGTGAAATAACTTCAGTAAATAAAGCAGAGGGATTATCTAGAAATCATTACCAATAATAGTTATAATGTATATCAAATGCTAGACTCAGCTTCTTAGTATTGAATTTTGAATCAAATTGAGGCACACAAAAATGATAATCCATGAGATAAAGAGAAGATAAGTCTCACTGAAAATTGTTGAAGAGCAAAGAGAAGCTTACCAAGTTTGTGTTATATTTTCCAAAAATTCTACCCAAAATTGTCAAACATAAATTGATTTACTATTTCAAGTGAGAAAAATTGTACAATCAAATAATATCATGGAATTGCAGCCAAAGTAAAATATAATGCCCAACAAAACATGTTTGAGGCAAACTATATATCATATGATAATAAATGTTGAGCCCAATGAAATGTTATTCCACATTCAGGGTACATAATATAATCATTTTAAATGCTACATAATAAGTTCCAATCCCTATGAAATGTGCATCCACTTACAAAGAAAATAATTTAATCATTTTGAATACTAGATATCATTAGAGTAAGAAATCAAATGAATTATCACCTAAATGAACTAGCCTATTGAGATGTGTTAACACATTTAGGGAAAAAATCTATAATAAACATAATGATAAAGTAATGAGAATATTAGATGCCAACATATACAAAATACACATCATATACCTACAAGTTGAGAAGGGTAGTGCTTTCATGAGATAAGTGTAATAATTAAAACAAGTGCCACTAATAAAATTTAGCAACAAAACTCACAATGCTAAATTTAGGTAAAAATTGCTAGTCGAGTATTAATAAGAATCTCAAAGTAACACATACATTTTAAAGATAAAGATGATAAACCAATAGAACAAAAAAATTATGCCTAAATATTGAGCAGTTCAGTACTTGAAACTTCCTAAAATACCACATGATCATCAATTTCCTTATTTGATTAATAATTTGCCAAAATGTTAACCTCACAAAAATAATGAGAAAAATCATAAGATGATAAGTACTAAATTTGATTAATAACCTTGTTTAAAATATATTTAAGCTTCCAATTATGAATTTTTGGATTCAATAAAGGATTAAAGGTTAATATAGAATGACCTTCAATTATCACATCCTTAATATTCATTTAAATAGAAAGATCTAAACCCAAGCTTAGAGCTTCCAACTTTACTTTGTTGTTTGTTCCCTTAGTAACCATCTTATAGGTAGCTTTAATAATATTACCATTAGAGTCACATATGAAAGCACCAATATTGAATATACCAGGATTACCACAAGAAGCCTTGTTTTAGTTAATTTTTCATCTATGAGAGGTAGGAGAGATACATTTCACATCTTTTATCTTCTCCTTCATAGGAGCTAAACAAATTTAACCTTGCAAAGGAATATTTTTCAACATAGTCCAATACTTAAGAATCATAGCATCCCAAGAAGTAAAAGTGTTCAAGTTATTAATATTCTAAAAAATATAACTCATTAATAATTGAGAAATTGATTTCTAAATTAAAGAAATATTATGAAAGATAGGAGATGATTTCTTTTTAAAGATACGTTTATTTATTTCAAGCCAAATATTCTAAATAATTATTGATGGAATCACCTCCCAAATACATGAAAATAAAACATTTTTAAACAAATGTGGCTAGCTCTTAAATTTAAGTAGAAAGTGTTTACACAAAGGTGATGACCAATTTAACTTACCTTGAATCCAATACTAAACATCCAATGTAGAGGGGAAATTAAAGAGAAGATGTTCAGTGGATTCCAAAAAATGACCACAAAGAGAGAAAGGAAAAATAGCCATAATGCCCAATTTGTCCAATCTAAGACCAAATAGGATTCTATCTTGAATAGCTAAGTAGGAAAATTCCCCTACCTTAGGAAGACAAGAAGCCCCCCAAAAATCTATAAGGCCAATCCATTTGCAATGGAGGATTAATTAAATAATTATAGTCCTCTTTGATATTGTAATGAAAGAAAATTGGTGATAGGGGAGGCTATTCAATGGGATGCATAGTCAAGGCTAGAAACCTCATCCACTATTTTTCTCTCAATACGTTAGGAAGGAAAACAAGTCATTAGGCTTAAGAGGTCTCAAGTACTAAATGGGTGTGATGGTTTTCCTTTTCTATATGGTTTATTGATTGTGTAAATGGGATGAGGAAATAAAAGATGTAAAATTAGAGTAAGGAGGAAGAAGGGTTTTATATTATGTAGAGGAAACAGTATACTGAGAAACCACATTTTGAAACCAGATTTGAGAAGCCAACACAGAAGCTATATTGCACACCAAATCTCAACCTAATTTTCTTATACAGGGAAACCTAGAGGGTTAATGGTGACTAGACTCTCCCTTGACTTGTGGAGGCACCCTTGACCTAATAAAATTGATGAAAAAGCCAAGGATTTGTAGCATACTATCAACACTTCTTGTATTGAGTCTTAAACTTCTTCACATATGACCTACACATGAAAAATGAGAAAAATATTGGGAGAAAAGGGTTTTCCCTCCATCAAACCCTTGTTTAGGAATTAACCTTGAAATTTAAGTAAAATTGCATGAAAGGAAAGGAAGTGTGCTATTAGTAGTAGAGACTTGATAAGTGTCTTAAACATTGATGATGCAAGTGTTTCTTGAAATGAGATCACAAGTGTTGATGCAATAGCATGACTCCATAAAGACCTAAAAGACATCACAAAAGACATGCTTGCATAATGATTTCCAGGCTTGCTATAATTATGAGATAAAATGCTTGAATGCTTGGATATGCTTGATTTCTCCTTTAAATGGCAACTTGAGTGCTTGGATGCATACTAATGTCATTGATTGAAGATGGATTCCAAAATGAGAGAGGTATCCTAGTAATTATACCTCACCTATCTATTTTGGGTGCAAAAATCAAAGGAGGAGGACACAAAATTGGAATCCTACCTAAAATCAAAAGACCTCTCTTTGATTTAAATTTGGACCCCATTTTCCATGTAAGGGGAAACTTGCAAGGTAAGGGGCAATCTAAGTCACCCCCTACACTCCAAGTCATCCTATATATGACAAAAATGGCCTATGTTAAGGTCGATAGTCAATCGAGACATGGGGATGCTCAAAATGTTTGTGAATTTGAGGTGTGATAAATGAAAATGTACAAAAGAACACTCATAATGAAACAAGGTCTATGTTCACAAGAGATGATGATTGAATAAAATAATTAAAGAGAGTACACCTATAATTAAGGGCCCATATTAATTAAATAGATAGAAATGACTTAAATGCATAGAAGAATGAATGCATACTAAAATAGGCACTACACAAGTGTGGAATTAGATACACAAGCGTGGACTTGGACAAACTAGGTATTGCGTACAATTTATGATGCTATTAAAATTATATGAGATAGTAGAATACTTCAACTAGATTAGTTCCTCATCTTGATTATATATTATAAGTATTTTTTTTAACTCAATCTTAAAATCCTCCAAATCTTGATTGATATAAAATCACTAGAATCAATGAACTTCCACCTGGTAATGGGGAAGAATTAGAATGATCTATATAAATATAATCAAACACATAATACCCACAATAATTTATATGAATTTATTTTAAAGGAGACCAATTACATAAATTATTAAGGGGAGATTTCCCATTCCAAGAATCATCCCAAAATTTGGCTTTATGACCATTATAGATTACCCAAGATAAATAGGGAAGAATACATTTCTGCAAGAAGAAATAAAATCCCAAATTTTAGACACTTTCAATAATAAAGAGGAAGTAAATATCCTTTCTCTATCTAAACAATCTTAATACTTTGAAGAACTAACTTTATTAAAAAGTAAAGTCCACCAAGATAACTGAGAGGGGGGGGGTGAATCAGTTATCTAATAAAAGAATTTTTTAATAACATTATTAGATCTCAAACATGTAACCAACATAAATAGCAACCATATAAAGGTAAACATACACAATGACACAAGATATGTTAACTAGGGAACCTCTTGATTAGAGAGTAAACCCCGGTGCGGATGATACCCACAAAAGATGTACTAATATGAAAATTCCTTGTGAGAGGATGGACTCTGTTAGGAGTCTATGCAATACATTCAGTACAATATATCAGTCCCCACTAGGAGACTTTGAATCCATGTTAAAAGATTCTAACCTTGTTAGGAGTTAAGGAAGGCAAAATGACCCACTGTCCAAATAACTTCAGGGGCAAGATCACTGAACTCACTGTCTAATTGATCTCTATATTATCCAAACAAAATCATACCAATAATTTCTGATCTCAATAATCTTATCTTCACTCCTTTGTTTATGCCAAAACCACACCAAATACTTTACCAGATCTCAGTACTAGATCTTCTCAATTCATATATCCTCTTACAATATCAATATCATCATATCTTACTTCTTTTTTTTCCATCATATTAAATTAAGGAAAACAATCCTTCCTATGTACCTCACTCAAGTAATTTACAATAGAGTCAGCCAACTAGGCTTAACCAATTACAAAATATAAATCATTACACGTTACATAATATTTCATAACCACATAAAACTGTCAGCTTCCAAACTTAATAGATCTTCACACATGTGAACTCTAACTATGTTGTCTCATCTAGGTCACCTCTGAAATGTCTTCAACATTTTTACAACTTCTCATGTCCATATTCTATCTCAGCTAGGAGATATAATCTGGTTATCATAAGCCGCTTCTCAGGAACACTGTCAGAATACCGTTTCCACTAGATTACTCATAACTGTCATAAATAATTAAATTTTCGTATGAGCTCTTAACCATAATCTCAGGACACAATAAAGAACAAGTCCTCAATGCAGCATAGCTTGATCTGCAATTCTCCACATGCGCTAATACAAACACTATCTGCTTCTCTGCTAATATCTAGTAGATCAATGTGCTGACATCAATGACAAACACAGTCATGAATGCAACATACAACTGCTATAGAACTACTCAAATACTCCCCCATAGGACATATTCAACATTCATTCCTAACAAACTTAACCCATTTGGAGTCTAGGTTCTTGTATATTGTCCAAATCATTTTAGTACCAAGAGCCTTATTTTGAATGTGAAAGCTTCTAATACTCGTATCATTCCATATCTTAGGAAAACACATTTTATCCTAGGCCAAAAAGGGGATCTTTTCTTTCTTATGAATATTGTCAACCCATAAGAAAGATCTAAGAACATATTGCAAGTATTTTAAATGTCCTTTATAAATCTTTAAAAATGACATCAAACAAATAGGAATTAAGCTTAAAAGATATTTAATCACCGTGATTTTAGCAACAAGTGTAAGCCATTTATGCTTCCAAGTTAGAATTCTTTTAGAGACAATAGTAATAATTCTTTCCCAAAAATAATGTTTTTTTTGAACCAGAAAAAAATGGAATTCCCAAGTACTTGCATGGGAAAATCCTAACATAAAAATCCCAAAAATTTATAAGCCTTTGTTGAACCAAAAGTTGAACATTCATATAAAAATAATAATTTTAGATTTAGCCGCACTAACAAGTTTCCCCAAAGCAAGAGAATGATTGAAGATCACTTTCTTAATAAACTTTGCCTCTCTAATAGTAGCTTGACCAAACAATAGGTGTTATCTGCAAATAAACAAGTGAAAGAATCAGTGACATTAGAGATCTTAATACCTTTCCACAACTTTAATAACAACTTTGAACTAGCAACTTTAATAGCTATGCTAAGCCCTTCTGCCATTAGAATGAAAAGGAATAGGGACAAGGGATCACCTTGTCTTAATCCCTAGTAGAAGAAAAGTACC
Organism: Chamaecyparis obtusa; assembly: GCA_027943335.1. Classification (NCBI taxonomy): domain Eukaryota; kingdom Viridiplantae; phylum Streptophyta; class Pinopsida; order Cupressales; family Cupressaceae; genus Chamaecyparis; species Chamaecyparis obtusa. Next base: position 1,076,038 of record BSBK01000056.1, on the reverse strand, counting down.
CACCTAAGAACTCCATTAAATAATATTGAGAATGTAGGACTCAATCTACAAGTCTTGATCCATTTAACCCAATAAGCAAAGAAACCAAAACTCCCAAAGGATAAACACAAGAAAATCCCATCAAACACTATCATAAGCTTTCATCATATCAAGCTTTAATATTATAGAAGCTAATTATTTCACAAATATGGAGTGAAGGACTTTATGGGCAACTATAGCCCCATCAACAGTTTCCCTACTAGAGACAAATCTACCTTGCTCTTCGGAGATAATAGAAAGAATAATTTGTGTTGATCTCATGGAAATAGCTTTAGTGATGATCTTATACAATGTGTTACAAAACACTATAGGGAAAAAATCCAAAAATATTTTAGAAGTGTCAATTTCAGAACTTCTAATAAAATAATGTAATGAAACCATTCGACCTAGGTGCTTTTTCAAATTGATTATATTTTACTATTTTCTATTAATTGATTTTTAATTTTATATTAATTCTATCTATTTATCTATATGCATACTTTTATAATACCTATCTCAAATCATTCTTGTAACTTTAAAATGAAAATTCCAAATTTTAATACAAACCCACATTGAAAACTATCATTTTAATAAATATATATTTAGTTAAAAACAATTTAGTGAAACCCAATAGAGATATCCAAAATTATACAAAGAGGCAATGAGACAATCCGCATCCATCTTTATTAGTACTAATTAATATAATATAATTATAATTTTAAATAAATCATATACACTCCACTATTTCTTTGTTGACTAGAGTTGTCTTTCCGTAAATAGAATTTTCCATGATTGGAGAGGAAATTCCAAATTAGCCAAATACAAATGGAAAATGTATGGAAAAATAAAATCCTTCACAAGAATCTTTCCTTTTTAAAATTAAAATTAATTAAAAAAATTTGACTTTGGAAGTTGCTAGGAAAATCTAAAATTTGGAGTTCTTTTTAATCACTAAATGTAGGTAGGGGACAAATGGACATTATAAAGTAGGAGTGGGTGGTCCTCACATGCTTTTTCTTGCTTTATTCCCATATGATGTTTGCACTCAAAAATACTTTAGATTAGCTTTTTGTGGTGGACTATGCACATGTTTTTTTAATGATATAATAATTTTGTACCCATTATTATTATTTTTTGTAATGCCGAGCCCACTTGTATGAAACGAAATGATAGCCATTGTTTTTTATGGGCACACTTGTTTGACTTTATTAGGAAAGTTATGAAATTGTAGACAGAGAATAAAAAAGTGTTTTTTTAAGAAGATTTTGTATATGTTTTTAGGAAACATTTCTTTAATGTCTAGGAAACAATTTTTTTAATGTAGGTTTTTATTCTTTAAAATTGCAAAGAATAAATATATTTTGTAGTAATTTAAAATCACATGGGTTTTAGATGTTCGTTCAATTGGAGGGTTATATTGGATTTATTTTGTATTTTTGTAGATTTTTGTATTTTTTTGGTGGTTTTTAAATTTTATTATGAAAAATTAGGCAAAACAAACTGTCAATATTTTTGTTTTGCTTAATTTCTTGGTTTAGTTCTATTGCAATGTAGAAGAAAATATTTGGTTAGTGTTATCTGTAGACAATGAGAGGAAGACAACTATCTATGCTCTACAACAAGTGAATTGTTAAAAAAACTCTGTTAAAATGGTTTAGAATCTATGCTTGGTTTAGGTATAGCGATGGAAATATGAAAATCTATTTTTAAAATATTTTTTGGTAGCAAGAAAAATACTGAATTAGTATTCTTATTGTTTTCCTAATTTTGGTGTCAAAACCACATGGGTTTTAGATCTCGGTCCAATTGCAGAGCAATGCATAAGAATTTGTGAACAAAAGGGAAATATGGTCTAGATTTCAAATCAGGAATGATCAAGTATTTTTTTGTATACAATCATGATTTTATTTCTTGAATTAGGATTGAGACAAATGCTTGAAGGTAGCATTCAAGGTACTCTATTGTAGGATAGTCTATTTTTCAAGAGACCCTTTTGTTTCTAAAAATTACTTATTTTATCTATACTATAACTTAGTGTTGAAAATGTTGATTGTGATCAATACATTGTTAAAATAACTTGTGAATAACTTCATGGCCATGACAATCAACAATTTGAAAACTAAGTTATGGTAAAGTTAATGCAAAAAAATGGAGAAAATAGAAAATGGTCACCATATCTTAAAGTCTTTGTTTAGACCTTTCTCAAATAACAAGTTGGTTTGCTTTGTAGCTTGAAACATTTGTCTAGATCCTAACTTCCAAAATAGAAACTTTTTCCATACAAAAAACAAATACTTAATCATTTGATATATAGGCTAGAATAGATTATGTTAAAAGCATGGTATCTATTTCAATGTCTAGCTTTATAATTTCATATTGAGTGAATGGACAATTTCAACAGTGATTCATGCAAAAGCTAAATGAAGAACAAATATCAAGCCATTTGAACAGTGAAGCAATGACAATGAACAATTTCTAGAGTAGGCCATGCAAGAGTTAAGAAATTGGTGCAGGTTTTAGTTCCATTAAAGTGCATCATGTGTGAATCAGATTGGATAAGAGGAGCACAAAATAATAGAGAAATTTTGAGATAATCAGAGATCAAAAAATTATACATATTTATTTATAACAAGAGCATGGATCAAAAAAGAAATTTGATCTCAATCTAAAGAGCCTCATGAAATGATTGAAAAAACAAACAGGGAGATGCATTTGGTAATGAAGGTTGAAGAAATATATCTCAAATAAATAAACTTAAAAAACAAAAAATATATTTATTTTGAAATTCTTTCCTATAGCAGAAGTAGTGCACATGATACAAACTATTATGATTTGTGCAATGTAAGTTTAAAAACATATGCATCAAATACATGCTAATTACTATGCATGAGGAGCATAAAAAAATCCACTAAATCTTTAGATTAATTTGGAGAGAAGGTGATGCAACAAATTATAATTAAAATTGAGTAAAATATTGAGTAGTGGTTCATTTTGCATGGATCTCAATATTTGAACAAATGGATTTTTTGTTAACTAATTGGATTTGCAATATCATTTTAATAAATAGAGAGAGAATAAACATAGTTAAGGTTTTTTTAAGTAATCATATTTGTAATATCATTTTAACAAATAGGGAAAAATGAGTGAAAATGTAAAGCATAACTTACCATATTTGCAGACTAACACATCTAGGGTAGAGCTTAAAATGTATACCAAATGAAATACAAATGTACAAGATGTAAGATAACCAAGGGAAAATCTGTGACTACAATTTGTTGATGAAAATGGTTTGAAACAAAGTTTGTATAGAGGGGCAAATGCCATCAGCAAAATGACATCTTGTTAGTTCAAATTTGTGCCTTTCTAAAATAACTTCAAAGATGACTCACACATGCCCCAAATTGAAAGATAAAAATGAAATCAATAGTTGGATAGATCTATGTTAAATAAATGATCTTCCTCTAAATTTTAGAGGTACAACTCCCTCTTATGATCTAATTTGATTTTTGGGTATGCTTATAACCAAAAGGAAGAAAAAGAAATCTAACATCTGAGCATAGCTATACTATAGATACAAGGAAATATTCAAGTAATTCTTAAAAGAAAATGATTTGATACAAATTTTACCTCATTCATGATATATTATGTGTAATGCCCTGCCAGGGAACCCAAAAGAAACTAACCTAGAACATGATACTAAGTATGGTGAATAATTTTTTTTTCTAAAGTTAACATTCAAGATATATAATTACGTGAAAACATTAACCATTATCTCACATAACACACATCGTAAACACAAGTTACAAATATAATGGGTCCCATGACGTAGTATTACTTACTAACATAACACATTAAATAACATCAACAAATGTTTCCATAAATTAAATACTACAATTTACATCGTAACGTTTTCATTTCATGAACAATCATTAATTCTAATAAACATACATCCACTGCACATGTCGTAGGGTATGCATTAATCATTCTAACAACTAGATTACAATATCCAGATTAGGTATCACATACGATACTCTAATACAAGTTTTACAATAAAGAATAAGTACATATATGAACATCAATGATGAGTAGCACAAGGAATCCAACTGTAAAGACACCATCAAGCACTGGTACCAGGACGCCGAATCTTGAATGGTAAAGAATCACTATCACTCGTCTATGTAGAACCACAAATGTCTACCCCACCGTACTGAGGAGATAACATCGGACCCCAAGTCAGATAATCAAGTCAAATCAGGAAACACCGCTAGGAAAGGAATCCTGATAGCTTACTAACTCAAGGTCAACAAAAGTAGTGAAGGGTATGACTCACTAATCCAGAGGCAACCGACCATGTAGGATAACTAGACTATGTGTAGGAAGGTGTCATCATGTACGTCTAACCCTTGAGTCTCATCCTGGTAATCTCTCTGGATCCCAGCACCCAAGTGACCATACATGAAATCAATGACTTCTCGTACTGACAAAGCCACTAACTATGCCAGAACACACATCTCAATAGGCGGCAAGCATCATCTCATCCTCATCTCAGTCTGTACTAGCACTCAAGCATGGGAGAGGAAACTATCTTATTAGGTTCATTTATTTCCCTTAGTTTAATTTAGGTTATCACTTGTTTATAATAACTTACAATAAGTGATCAACAGCAGCCACTTGAGGGTCCCGACACTTATTGCAAGCCACCTCCTAACACATATCTAGGTAAACTACCCTAGACTCATAGATCTCTCCTAGATCAAAAATCAGATAAAACAACTAGTCACTCATCCAGATCCACCACAGAAATCAAGATTGACTACATAAACATAATCACTGAGTCACATAAAATAACAAGAGCCTATAAGGTCAACTAGAACATAGTAGTACACACTCACGCCAAACATGATAAAAAACATGATCAATAGACAATTCCCAAGCCTCTGTTTTCCTAGGCCATCTAGTTCCCATAACACTGATAAACCCAACATATAGGAAAGACAAAATCATATTAAATAAAATAGCCAATTTTAGTATAAAAAGATACATGAGTAGGCATAAGATCATTCACACATTCAATGATCAGTAACAGTCCAATTTAAACCACATAATCATAACTCATATTACTCTTCATACTTAGGCTAGATTTAAAGAATGACCTAAATAAAATCAATCAATCTAACTCTATTCCATTGATCAAATAGAATTATTAACGTTTACTAACATGCTTAGTATACAAAATTCACTTAACTTATAAAACATGGCGATAATAAAGTATAAACCATAGTCCTAATAAAACCATCTACACGCAAAAATTATATTGAATAAAATTTATCACTATAAAACCCACCAATGTTAATTTCAGCCCACAACAATAATTATTATCATAAATAATAATTATTGAAATAATCCAACTATAATTTAATAACATCTGTTAATAAAAATAATTCTCACTATTAATGATCAATTAAAGTAATTGATAAACTAAAACACATTAATAAAATTATTATTATTAAATAATAACTAACATTATAATAATATAAAACTGTTAATAAAGATTAAATTTTATTAAAAATTAATTATCAATGATACAAAATTTATTTAACAATTAAAAATCATTCTCGAAAAATGTTTTTTAAATATTCAACAAATTTAATAAACAAAATCAAATAATATATAAAAATAAAATAAAATCAAATAGTGGGGTGGCCCGCGGCCACCCACCACGCTGCCTCACGGCAGCCTAGTCTGCCGGTGGCAGTCCTAGACTGTCGTGTGGTAGGCTAGCCCTGCCTACGGTGGTGTGGGGAAGTGGGAGGTAGGGGACAGGTGGTCCCCGCCTCCCACTTGTTTTAATATTAATTTTTTTAATATATTTTTTTATAACAACAAAAAAAAAATGTCTTTTATTAATATATATATTCTATAAAAGAAAATTATGGGCACGTATAACGAAAACATCACTTTTGCATCAATGAACTAATTTAATCTTTGTTTAATATGTATATATACATTTTTATCAACAAAGAATTTAGAAAAACACAATTTATTTAATATAGCTTTTGGTTTTTTTTAATTTTAATATACAAAACTAACTCTTTATTTGTTTTTTTTGTTTTTTTTTTGATAGGGACAGGCCTATTTCTGGAAATGGAAAAATACACAGGCTTGGGAAGTTTTCCAGAAAAGGAAATTTTAGCATGAGTTTATTTTTTTTTTGTCTTATCCTATTGACTGAATATTTTGCAGTCTAATATAATATATTTTGGTAAAGACAAATTTCAACAAGCATGCTAATTTTTTTTACTGGTGTAAATTTATTCTTACTGTCATTTTTCCATAGAGGGGGTATTTTTTGCCCAGAATTCATTTTTGCACTCCAAATACATTTTTTCTTCACAACCCATTTAATAAATTTATCTTCTCTATAGTTTTACTATACTAGAATTGATTTTTCATTTTCTGTGAGTTCTAGATGGAATTTTTCCCAAAAATTTTGCCAGCATTTCCCTACTGTGCCAAGTAATAATAAAATTCTGAAAAAGCTTTTCTAATAGCTTTTAAAAATCCAAAAATGAAAGCTTAACCAGAATTACTAATCTAACCCTCAGAATCAAGCAAACAAAGAAAATTTTACATAATTTCTACAGGCAAAAATACTAGAAAATTCATCAAAACCCTACCTCAATTCTGATGCTATAAATCTGATGTAGAAATGCCTATAGGATGCTAAATCTCCCAAATCTGACAATGTAGAAGCTCAATCCTGCAACTCTGAATCGCAGCTTATGTAGAATCCAATTCCAGATGCACACACACTTCACCTAGAAAATTTCACACACCAAATTCTCAAGAACACAAGATAGCACAAAAATATTCCAAAAATGTTTTTTCTCCCAAAATTGAAAATTCCAACAAAACCTGGTTCTCCAAAATGAATGCAAATTTTCCCCTATCATGCAAACCCTAATGAGTCACCAGACAACTCCTAATCAAACTCCTCTTTTTGAGTTGAGGGAAAATACCAATTATTAATTATAAAATATATTATTTATGCACAACTCACATGGAATTATATTTACAAGTTATTTTATGAAATCCAATTTCACATAAATAAATAAAGCACATGTAATATAAAATTCCACATTTAAATTATTTAATAATTATGACAATTAAAACATGCACTAATTCTTCAACAATTTAATAAAACATATTAAATCATAATTTAGCAAAATTAATTAATTAAATTCAAATATTCTCATATTTGATTTTTTAATTAATTAATAATTATTCAAAGACATAGGAAATACTTTAATCATTATTTTCCCGCTATATTACTAATTAAAATAACCATAGCAACAAATAAATCAAAGCAATATTTCAAGATTATTCATGCATCATACAAACTCACAAGACGGGATCCACAAATTAGGTCAACTTGACCAAACTCGGGCAAGGTAGTCAACCGATACTTTATCCAATAATTAGGATAAATAGGCTAAGGATTGTGTTTTGGGTCCATCTGTCATCTCCCCTCTTTACCATTGAGATGAGTATTTTATGGGCACGCTGACTCCTACCAATTCAGGGAAGACGATGCCTTGTACCTGCAAACCTATCATCACAAAACAACACATGTACATACAACATATAACAAGCAATGATAGGGTACGGTCAGTCGTGTGGATCTCAACAAAGTGAGTAACTATGCCTCCGCCCTCTACCATAAAGACACATAATACATATACATACATGTGAACACCATACACATGCTAGTATGGGGTAAGTATATCATAAACCAACTGAAACATGAAACATCACATCATAATAACATAATCATCTAAATATGAAATCACATAACATCATAGTGTAAACATAATCCAGATAAATCCACAATCACTGAAACAATATCCATAAATGCACACATGCAATGTGGCCTAAAAGAGTATGGCACTGATAAACTAAAAGAAAAATATGAAGGTACTACATTATGGAAGAATAGGAGAAGAATCGCTCTCAACACATAACACTTAGTTTCTGACATGAAAGTATGATAACCATTTCAAGTAAGCAAACATCATAGAATATTGTCATAACACAAAGTTTAATCTGTAGTAAGGAATAATATGACAAATACATAGCTTTGAACACATACATTTCCATTCAATGATATTTGTAGAGAAATTCATGACACAAAGTTCAGTTTATTTCCATTACCAAAAATGATTACATCTCAAAATTTATCCCCTATCATCTTTTAAAAAAAAACCAAAAGTCCCCCTTACACTAGCCTCTCTAAAGCCTATATATACAAAGAAGAATAGAAAACCATTTAAATTACAAAAGTAACGGTCTTTGAAAATGACCGATATCAAGAAAGGAATTTTAAAATGGAAATAGTTTCACCAACCCAAAAATTACTAACTACCAAGATTCCATGCATACTAAAATAGGGGAAACCATCATTCCTAGAGTGTAGGAGCCCATTCAGATTCCAACTAAATTTCCATGAAGAGATGATGAAGCTTAGCGTTCATTTCCTCTTCCTCCAAGATAAAGATCTCTCTAAGGTATTCTGCATAGCTAGTCTTTTCCCTCCATGCCATAGAGCATAATTCAGATATAATGTTGATCTGGTCTAACTCAAGCCAATTCAAATTTGGTAGTACCATAGGCACAATTTCCTCATTCTATTCTTTTTCAGTTGTGGGTGTACACACTAAATAGTGCACTTCTCTAATTCATTACTTCCAAGGGAATCCATGAATGGGAAACCTTGAGAAAGCGACCTAGAGCTCCCTAGGCATGGAGTCACAAGATTGTTTGAAATATTGCTCTCAGCTAGAGCTATTGAAGCATGCAACCTTGCTAGTAAACCACACAATGGGAGATTCAATGAGACAAGGGCAAGAGTGCCAATATCCTTGAGAATCAACAATGAGAATGAAATTCAATGCAAGCTATGCTAAGAATGAAGATGCAAGCTAAACTATGAAAGGAAAGTATTATAAACCCTTGCTAATTAAGCTATGTGAGCTAATCTAAAGCATAAAGGAAACTAAGCTAGATGCCATGAAAGCTATAATGCAAGAAATGAAACTAGAATGCAAGAATGATCTCCAAAAGCTCCAAAGTCTCCAAGAAATCCTGCAGCATAAGGTTATTATTCAAAAGATGGATGCTAAAATGAGAAGAGAGCTCTCCTTTTAAAGGAATTGAAAAGGAATGGACCATGGAGATTAAGAGACAAAAGATTTAATCAAGGGTGGAGCTTGAAAGAGGAGCAATCCATGTGCATAAATATCCTCCAATGAGAAAATAAGAGTTGACTTTTATGTCCATATGAGACAAAAAGTGCTTTTCTTCTTTTTATAAAATAAGAATAATGCTTTATTTGTGCAACTTAGGATAAGAGGAAAAGTGGGGGCTTTTTATTTATTAAAAGGGGAGGAAATTCCTTTTTAAATAAATAAAGACTTTAGGATAAAATGGTTAGCCCAAGGCAAATAATCGAAAATGATAAAATAGGATTTGATCAAGGAAATTGATATAATTGATAAAATGTTGATTTTTGAAAATATTGATTCAGGGATTTGATAAATTGCTGAATGGGGGCCCAAAGTCTAGGCGACCATTTTAGGGTGCATACATTTGCCCCTCTTTGAATAATGTGAGATCAATTTGGGATCACATGCAGTCAAAGAATGGAATTGAAATGTGAGATCGATTTGGGATCACAAAACAATCCAGACATGTGTTCGATGGATGGGAACATATCAGGACAAGCATAAGCATAGGATGATAAAGATAAGCTGAAAGACAAGACCAACACCTATATAGCTAGGTAATAATCAAGTCTCAAATAAGAGATAAAAATCTCAAGAAAAGCTAATTGATAAGCTGAATCAAAGATTAAAGCTAATAGGTACTGCCCCCTTGGAATCAAAATTGAAATCAAGTAGAGGAGAAAATCAAATTGATAAACTTGATCAAGTCACTAGAAATCACAATCAAAGATGATAGGATAACCATCAAGCAGTGAAGATATGCCCCAGTTTGACTAAGTTTGACTGAGAAAGATACAGGATAAAAATGAAGTCAAACCTCAGAGAGATGGATTGAATGACTGAAAGACTAGAAGGTTGAAAGAGATGGGGATGAAGAAATAAAGATGCCCCAAGAAAGATCGAAGGATCAGGCCTCAAAAAGTTAGCCAATTGCGTAGAAGAGGGTGAAAGTTGAAATGTGATTTTGACTATCAAGATGAACTCAGATTTTGATTTCGATCCTGAAAATGGATCCAGGATGTCGAAATTAGCTAGGGATGAAATTTTTGTGCAATTCTGAGGTGTTTTGAAAATTAGGTCAAAAAGTCAAAATGCTATAAAAGGGGGTAAAAAGGTCATTTTCAAAATCATTTGTCTTTTAGTGATTTGAGAATCTTTAGAGCTTAGAGAGAGAAAATGGCCCATCAAGCAGTGATCCTGGTCCATAAGCATCGATTTGAGCGCTCTCAGTTGCACAACCAGCCTCCACAGTATGGTGCCCCGGTATGTTTTTAGAAAAACTCGCTTTGTTGGTCATTTATGAGCTTTAATGTCAATTTAAAACATGTTTTTAAAGTTTTTAAAACTTTTCAAATTTTCTTCGTACGAAAAGTCATACGATACTTTCCAAGTATCGCACCCTTTGAGGATCTCTATCATGCGATACTTTGTGGGTCAAAATAGTGTCGCATCAATATTGAATCCAGTGTCGCATGACACTGGATGAAATATCATGCGATGCTATGCGAAGTATTGCAGGAAAATATACCATCGCACTGCTATTGAAGAAAATATAGCACGATACTTAGTAAAAAAAAAGTATCGCACAGTATAGAAAAATGACATGTTTTAATGTTTTTGAGCAAAATGACATGGGTCCAAACAATTTTTTCTTTTAATATGTTTTATACTAATTTTATACATCCATCATGATATGTTCTGACATCTGGTTTGGGTTAATGGTTTGTAGGAGCACTTTCCAATGCTGCTCGTTAGAGCGCCTCGAGTGACTAGACTACGGTGCATTCAGGATCTCGACGATCCAGGATGAGTGGACCTGAGGGAGATGGGGTTTGCCTACTTGCTGCAGATGCCCCATATTGGGGCTAATCATGGGTTGTTGACTGCAGAGTTACGGAGAGAGGTAGCGTGAGTTGCATACTATCATGGGCTCTATATACAGGCTATTCCACAGGGTCAGAGGGCACCACCCTATTTGGCTATAGCTGGGAGATCTGATATGGTGCCAAACATAGCACCACCTCCTCCACCACCAACACCACATGATGGTGCTAGCAAGTCTTAGGTCTAGGTTAGATAGATGTATAGAGACATACCCTGGGAATTTATCTAGAATTTTGTATCCCACATTGTATCATGAAACATTTTTATATATATGAGATTACTAGATTGGGGATATATCTTGTGCACTTGTCCCACTTGTGATGGATGTTTCAATGTTTATATTGTCTTGTCATTTTTCTCAAAATGTATGTCATATATGTTCATGTATAATCTCTCCCATGGATGTATGTTTTAGTTCTCATGTTTATGATATAGACTTATGTTTCTGAAAATGATCTCTTTAGGATAGATATGATGATAAGATTAACCCCTTGTGATGACAGGAAAAGGATGTGATGTGAAAGACAAGGAGTGAAAGACATGATCGAGAAAAGGAAAGGTGAGTGCAGTTGACCAATAGGTCCATGAAAGATGAAAGGAGATCTCTCTCCATATGCAAGATGCAAAACTAACTATCATGAATGTAAAAATGTAAGCTACTATGAAAAGTGGTTTACTTACAAGGTCACAAAGCTTTTAGACTCTAATATTCATCATCGAGCATTATTGGTAGCATTGTAAGATCATACAATGCACACTAGTATGACTATGTGAATCTGAATATGATCTATATCAAATAGATATGTGGGAGTCCCACCTAGGCATCAAAGACATATAGGTCAAGATGAGTAGTGCAGTGAGATTACCTAAGTTTGATATAGCAAGATTATACTTGCATCGAGACACAAGGAAAGTCAAGATAGCTAGAAGTATGCACTTGCGAAAATAGTCAAGGATAATACCTTGTAGATCCCAATGTCAAGTGGAACAAGCATAAATGCTAATGACAGTTAAGACCAATAAAATATACCCACAAGCAGAAAAAGCAATAAAACATGTCCTCATGCCCCCAGTCTTCTAGCTTGACATAATCGAAAACTATTAGGGAGAGAACACTCATCAAAGTAATCATCATAGATAGCACACAAAGAAATAAAGTCAAGCAAGTCTCAGCGAGTTGAGTGTTTAAGTACGTGTGTGTAGGTCATAGAGTCAAACTTTGAGTATCATATCTACAAATGAGAAATACCATATCATGCTAGACTATAGGTAAGATATCTGATAAGTGTTGAGAAACACTTGACGCTAGGGTAGTGTTGAAAAACATAGTTTGGGGTGGTGTTGAAAAACACCGTTTGCAAGATGTCCTAAAGGCTAACACATCCTAGAGACCAAAGCTAACATAGTTATGCCCCCTAGACAAAGACAAAGACCAATTCCAAACCAAGGCAACAAGGTCAAGACATGATGGAGAGAGGTTAAGTGTCGAGGACGAGTGCTAAGAAACAAGGGTGCAAATGCCTCAAGTAGCACCTGTTTCCAGGTTTTCACCACTTGGAGATTTTTTTATTTTTTCAATTTTTTTATATTTTTGCTACCAAGGCACCTATTTCCAGGTTTTCACAAAGGCACTTTTTCTATTTTTTTGAATTTTTTGCATTTTATTTTTTTTTTTTGTATTTTTTTCAGGAATTTATATGCTTTTTAGGATTTTTTTAGCATCATATATGAATTTTTTTCAGGATCAATAAATATGTACAAAGGATGCCCCCAGACAGAATAGACATCATGGATAGAACTTCTTGAGGTGCAAAACATTGATAGGATCAGGGAGCTACTCCCCCTTTGGATTAGATAGTAAATAAGCACCTGTACCAAAAGCAGTAGTAATGATGTATGGTCCAAGCCAATTAGGTTTGAATTTCCCCTTTTTCTCTCTATGCTATTGGTTCTTAGGGTTTTCTCATAGGACAAGATCCCCCACTTGAAATCCTCTAGGATGAACCTTCTTGTTGAATTCTTTAGACATATGCTTTTGGTAAACTCTCATGTGATCAAAAGATGCTTTACACTTTTCATCTAGAAGTTCTAGTTCTTGAAGTCTCATGGCATGGTAATCTTCATCTGTCACTAAACCTTTAAGGGAAACTCTAAGAGAAGGAATCTCCACCTCTAAAGGTAACACTGCTTCAGCACCATAAGTGAGGGAAAAAGGAGTAGCCCCTGTTGGAGTACGAATACTCATTCTGTAGGCCCATAAGGCCAGATTTATCTGTAGATGCCAATCTCTACCATTCTTGTGAATTGTTCTATGTAGGATTTTGAGAATGGTCTTATTCGAAGCCTCTGCTTGTCCATTTCCTTGTGGAAAGTAAATGGAGGACCAATGTTGTTTTTATCTTGAATTTCTTGTAGAGATGTTTAAGGTCCTTGTTTTTATACTAACTTCCATTGTCAGTGATTATTTCAGAAGGTACTCCATATTGATAGATGATATGGTTCAAAATAAACAAAGAAATTGTCTTACCTGAGGCAACAGAGAGTGGGATAGCTTCTACCCATTTGGTAAAGTAATCAGTATTAGTGATAATGAATTTGTGTCCACCTAATGAGTTGGGATGAATCTACCCAACAAGGTCAAAGGCCCAGTGTTGAAATGGCCAATGAGAAATAGAAGGAATAAGCTCCCTACCTAGAGCATGTATTAGGTTACCATGTTTTTGACACTTTTCACAAGATTTAGCAAAAGCTACTTCATCTGTTTGCATGGTAGGCCAATAGTACCCTACCCTAAGCAACCTTCAGGCCATGGAAAGACCATTAGAATGTCCTCCACAAATGCCCTCATGAATGTCAACTAACGCTTGGTTGAACTCATCCTTCTCTAAACACCTAAGAAGTGTCCCATCTAAACCCCTCCTATACAAATCACCAGAGATAAGGATGTGGCGAGAGGCATTTTGGATTAGGTTTCTTCATTTAGAATGATTGAAGGTTTCGGGAATAGTACCATCATAGAAGTATGAGTAAATGGCACCATAGTGGGATGACTCATGGCCAATAAGGGTACAAACAACTTGGCTTTCTTGGGAGTCATAGATAGGGTAGCATAGCTCTTCCACCAGGAATTCAAATTTGGACTCATGTTGTTCTAGCTGAAGAAGTGAAGCCAACGTAGCCATAGCATTAGCTGCTTTATTCTCCACTCTAGGGATTTGTTGAAATGTAACAAAGGTGAAGTATCGTCACAATGAATCAACCATTTTCTTGTAGGGTACCAGTTTTTCATCTTTGGTTTGGTATTCTTCATTAACTTGGTTGACTATTAATTACAAATCCCCATAGATATGAAGCTCTATGATTCTCCACTTTATAGCCATTTTTAGTCCATTTTTCAAGTCTTCATACTCAGCAATGTTATTTGTGTGTGGGAACAATAGTTTGTAAGACTTAGGAATTGTGTACCCATGAGGGGAAACAAACAACACTCCTGCACCTAAACCATTTTGCATGAAAGAGCCATCAAAGAACATCTTCCATGTTCTTGTAGTCATGTACATTATGTGCTCATTTGGAAATTCAACTTGAATTGGTGCTTTGTTTTATATTGGAAAATCAGCCAATTGGTCTGCAATGGCTTGTCCTTTTATAACCTTCCACTCAACATACTCTATGTCAAATTATGATAAGATCATCATCCACTTAGCAAGTCTACCTATGAGAGTAGCTTTACCAAGAAAATATTTGAGAGGATCAATTTTTGCAATGAGGTTTATTGTATGCGCAAGCATGTAATGTCACAACTTTTGGGAAGCAAACACCACTGCTAGGCAAGATTTTTCAATACTAGTGTAGTTAACCTCATATGACACAAGAGTATGACTAATGTAATAGATAGCTCTTTCTTTTCCAGTATCATCAAGTTGAGCCAATAATGCCCCCAGGGAAGATTTTGTTGCTGAAACATACAATATGAGTGGTTTTCCTAGGATAGGAGGCATTAAGATTGGAGGATTGGCCAAGTATTTCTTGATTTGGTCCATGCTTTGCTGACAATCTTCATTCCAGACACATTTAACCCCTTTGTGTAAAGTCTTGTTAAAGGGTTGAGCTCTATCAGCCAGTTGTGAAATAAACCTCCTTATAGATTGAAGGCATCCTTGAAGACTCCTCATTTGACTGATGTTTTTGGGAGGTGGCATATCCATTATTGCTTGAACTTTTTCTGGGTCCACCTCTATTCCTTTAACTAAAATGATAAATCCTAGGAGTTTTCTAGAGGTGACTCCAAATGCACACTTTTTGGGATTTAATTACAATTGAAACTGTTCCATAGGATCTAGAATTACTTCCAAATCGCCTAGGTGTGTATCCCTTTTTTTAGATTTTGCTAAGGTGTCATCCGCATAATCTTCCATATTCTTATGCATCACATCATGGAAGATAGTTGTCATAGCTCTTTGATAAGTAGCTCCTGCATTTTTTAATCCAAATAGAATGACATTCTAGCAATAGGTTCCCCATGCACAAGTGAATGTAGTCTTTTCCTGGTCTTCAGGAGCTATTTTGATTTGATTATACCCAGAAAAACCATCCATCAAAGAATAGATCTCATAGCCCACGGTCATGTCCACTATCATGTCTACGTTTGGGAGTGGAAAATCATCCTTTGGGCATGCTTTATTAAGATCTCTAAAATCTGTGCAGACGCGAATGGACTTGTCATGTTTTGAAACTGGTACAATATTGGATATCCATTCAGCATAATCAATGGCTCTTATAAATCCTGCACTGAGGAGTTTTTCTAATTCAACTTTGACAAGAAGAGCTATGTGAGGATGCATTTTCCTCAATTTCTATTTTACTGATTTGATGCCTGGAGCTATGGACAAGTGATGCATAATGAGACTAGTGTCCAATCTTGGCATGTCTGAATAAGTCCAAGCAAAATTGATCTTCTTAGTTTGTAGGAACTTGGTATATGCTTCTTTTTCCTATGTTGATAGAGACTGAGTTAAATGCATGATTTGTGGAGCCTCTGGTGTATTCAAATTAACTAGTTGTGTAGGCTCGACAAGCACTAAAGATCTATCCTGAAAGTAACTTGGGAGATGATCAAGTACCTCATCCTTAGGTGCCTTAGAGAGGTTTTCACCCTCATATACATCCTTTATTTTTACTTTTTAAGGTTCTGACACCGCCACACAGTGGTTTTTGCCATCAGAACTCTTATTCTTTTTTTCTTTTCTTTTCATTTTGTGACTAAGGTACTTGATATCTAGTTCTATCATGCTTGTAGTCGGTTCGCTGGTGGAAGAGACTACAGGTTCAAGAGCATTTAGGTAACAGGCTATCTCGTAGTCATTTTGAAAAGTTAGGAGCTGAGGCTCTTGATAGCACTGAGACAAATCAATTAAGTGACAATTGGCAAGGTGTAGGTCAATGATTGGTTCAATGTTGTGTATGTGAATGGTATCATCTCTGGTGATTGCAAAGTTAGGATTCATCAAGTATCCCTCTAAGGTACCCAATTAGGACTTATCCTACCAAGCAAAGCATCGTCCACTAAAGTAACTCATGGATTCCAATCCTCTAATCCTACACTAGACTCGTTAGCTACCTCAAGTTGGGAACTATATGTATGGACAACATCAATGTCCATGTCAACTATAGAACAATAAGAAAGAGTCTCCCACTCATACTCATGTGAGTCTGTATCTGAATCCTGGCTGGGATGTTTACACCAAGCATGTTTTTTAGGCCTTGAGGTAGAGGCTTTGATGTCACCAAGGGTAACACCTTCTTGAATTCCATTTGTGTACTAATGTTCTTTAATAAGATCCTCAACATGATCTTCAATAGTGGATTTTTCTTGTTCTAGGTCTAAAACTGTTGGATTGATAATTGGAGCATCTAAATCTCCCCAAAGGAGATTGGTGGAAGGGACCCAATATTCACACCTATCTTTTTGATTCTACAAATTAGGAATGCACAGCTAGATTCATCATCACTATCCATCGCAGCAAAGATAGGAGTAGTTTTTTTATTTTGACTTTCAAAACCTAGGCCAACCGTTGTCTTAGATCTACAGCCAAAGAGAGCATGATTGAGTGGTTCAGCCTTAGAATCTAATCTGTGACTGAGAGGACCATGACTTGGGTAGCCCATATTTTTGACCAACGTGTATCCTCTCCCATAATATTTAGGAGATGGGGAGAAATTTTCATTATGCTTGTATTTTTCATCCTTGTAAATCCAATCTCTAAGAGCTACCTCTTCTTTTTCATCTTGTATGGGCACTGAGGACTCTACAAATGTACCAAACAAAGTCATTGCTGAAGATGAGGGATGCATCTCTTGTGAAGGTTTACCATAGGACCTAGGTGAGACTGGCATTTTTGTGAAGGAGTCAATTTGATAACCCCCCATACCAAGGTCTATGGCCTTAAACTTATTCTGACATTGTGCTAAAGTGGCATCAAAATCCTCAGCTTCCCTATTGAGAGGAACATGAGTCCATGCTGAAATTGCATAAACAGATAATGTGCTATCCCCAGGTATACAAACTTCTACTCCATTATAGGGGAACTTGACACCTTGGTGGTAGGTGTATGACACTTCTTGCATGTCATGGATCCACGGTCTACCAAGAAGGATATTATAGGCTAAAGGACCAACATCAACAATTTGGAATAAAATGTCCTTTTCAACGGGGCCAATCTTGACAAGGAGGATGGCCAAACCTTTGGAGCTTCTCTTTGCCTCATCATAGGCTTTGATGGTTATTTTCTTATGAGTATCAATAACTTTCTTGGAGTAACCCAGTATCTTCAACAAACTCAAGGAACAAATATTGAGTCCAACACCCCCATCAATCAACACACACCTGACACGGGTCTTGTGAATCATGACTTTGATATGAAGGGAAATATTATGCAGATGGCTCAAGGCTTTGTCATCTTCTTTTGAGAATGTGAGGGTTGGCAAGGTGGTTAACCATATTTTGGAATTGGTCAATGTCTATGTTGTTAGGAACATTGGTTGTACGCAAAGCATCCTCAAGAACATGCTTATGTCTTGGAGACAATTCTAGGAGTTCAAAAATTGAAATTTGATTTGGTGTCTTTGTAACTGGTCAACAAGATTGTAGCTCATTTCAGGATTGACTATTGACTTGGTGGTGACATTCTTGGATGTCACTTGCTTAGGTTTGCTAGACTGGTTGGAATTAGGACCTCTAATAACCACAGGACCTTGAGCTTGGCTTCTGGTGACAACATTAAGAGCTTGGGATGACCTTTGAGAGTGAGGAACCCTAAGCACCACCATAGGTTCTTCATCAAATATAGGAGGAGATCCCACATCATGATTATAAGAATCTTTGTTTCGCATCATGTTGACATTTTCCTCAACAATCTCAAGCATATTAACCACATTTTCTACACCTATGTAGGTATAGTTGATTTTAGCTTTGCCATTCTTGGGTTTAGAGGTTTCCCCCTTTTCATATTTGGGAAAAGGCTCCTTGAATGCCTTGTGGTATGCATTTGTATTCAACCCATCAATATGAAGTTTACCACTTTCAATAAGATCTTGAGTGAGGTGTTTAAGTTTCCAGAAATGTTCAATGTCATGTCCAATGCCATTGTGGTATTTGCAGAAAGCTTTTTCATTCCACCAATGTGGCTTAACATCAGGTATGTGAAATTTTGTTGGATCTTGTGGTTATGCAAGATTATTAGCAATAAGGGTCTTGAAAACATCCTCATATGAGTCATCCAACTTGAAAAACTGTCTCACTTTTTCTTGGGCTTCTCTTGATACTTAGGTTTATTCTCTTGTTGGTTGGAGGATGTGTTGAGATTCATAGCTTGGACTGTGCTAGACAAATGTAGGACTCCTTGATCCTTAGGTTGGGAAGAGTTTACAACTCCATCGTTGACTACTTTCTTATTCTTATTCCAGTGCGAGTGCTTTCCTTTGTCCTTATTAGCATTGTTAGGATTTTGACCGTTGTTAGTATTGCTATGTTTGGTCAAAATACCTTGTTCTTTTAAGACATCCTCAATTTGACATGTTGTCTCAACCATAGTATCAAAGGAATCAAAGATCATTTTTTGAACCTCATAATGCATTTCAGGCACCAAATTACTAACAATGATGTCAATCCTCTCATGCTCAGGAATAGTCATAGAATAGCGGGAGCACAATCATCTCCACCTTTGCAAGAAGGTAACAAAGGATTCCCCTTGATTTTGTTTCAAATTTCATAAGTCCAACATAGTGACTGATCTTGACAAGTTGTATGCAAAGTGTTGAACGAATCTGTGGACAAGTTCTTTGAAATTTTTTTTGGGAGGGATTATGTTGGTAAACCACTCCATGGCTTGGCCCTTGAGGCTCCTAGGAAATAATCTCATAAGGTAAGATTCATCTTGGTGGAACTGAAAACTCATGATATAAAGCTGATGCACATGATCATGTGGGTCGCCATTGCCATCATACTTGTCGTATTGGGGAATTTCAACTTTCCTAGGAAAATACGTCATAGGCACACTTTTTTCAAAAGGATTGGGACAAATAGAATCAAGTGAAAATGAACTTTTAGGTGCCAACACCTTTTCCATCATTTGTTTAAGTTTCTTGATTTCCTCTTCTTGAGAGGGTCCTTGTTTCTTGATTCTCCTATCCACATCAAAGTTGTAAGGGAATCTAGCACCCTTATTAATCAAACTCTCTAGGAGCCTATCTTTATTTTGATCAAGGTACTTCTCCACATATTGTTGGAATAGTGGTTCTTGTTGCATTCTCATAAAGTCTTGATCATCAAAACTTGTGCTACTTCCTCCATGTTGAGAGCCATGATGAGCTCGTTGGGAGGGTTGTCTTGAGCTCCTAGGAGGTGTTTGTCTCCTATGTTGTGAAATCCTCCTTCCTCTAGGACTAGGAGATCTTGAAGGGGTCCTTGACCACCTTCTACTTCTTGGTGTTCTTGAGGGAGTAGAGGGTGGAGAGTTGTTTCCACTATTGGTACCCCTTTTGTTAAATTGGTTGTTGATTTGTTGGGCTAAAAGCCTATCTTTCTCTTCTTGGAATGCCTTTCTTCTCAATTCCAACAAGGCTTGTTGCTCTTCCTCTAGGTGTGTAAACCTTTCTTCTTTAGTGGCTTGTTCCTCCAAAAAGGCTTTCTTTTCACGCTCAATTCTTTTAAGCCTTTCATTAGCATATCTTGAAGTTGTTTTGAGTGGAGAGTTAGACCTTGAGTGTCTGAACAAGTCATTAGTGAATGCGGCATTCACATGAGCATCACCAGATTTTTTGTTTTGGTCTTCATGTTGTGACTGTGCATCTTGGTGAGCTTGCCCACAATGTATTTCAGCTCTTTGATGGGCATCTAAATATCTTGAGTTAATATGGGGTAATTCAGGTTGATTATCATCACCAAACAACACGTTATCCCTATGTCTTTGGAAAATATCATCAAGAGTTTGATCGATTGCTTCTCTTTGTTTCCTAGTCAAAGTGTAGCTCATGTCCATATTTGATTGAGAGGATGGTAAAGAGGTACTCAACTCACTAGGATTTCTCTTTGGGTCAAACCAAGCCTCAAACTCGCTCCTAGGTGATTGATCAAAGACGGGTTTCTTCCCCTTTCTCTTTTGACAAGTTTGGACTAAGGGTAATTGTTCAAAGACAACTTGAGGTCATTTCCCTTGACTAACTTGGTACCTTGTCATAACTAACATGAAATAAAAAGACCCTTGGTGATAAGATGACCTTATGAAACGTCAATACCAAACAAGGATAGTGAAAGTGTTCAATTGTCCAAAAGAGATGGTAAGATAGAAAGCTGCAAAAGGTGTAAACCAATCCTACCACAGAGGTGTATAATAAAAGGATAAGTATCCTAACACATATGGGCCAAGAAAATGGATTTAACCAAATATATAATTGAAATTGAATTTTGATGGAAGTGAATTGGACAAAAGAGTACTAAAACTCTCCAAGCATGTTACCAAAGAATCTAAAGGTGTACTTTTTTCAACAAGGATAATTCCTAACTTATCGATGCCAAGCAAGACTACTTTGTAAAATTAGAGAACACTAATTCAAGGGTCTAAAATCAAGAACCCAAGGTACAAATAGGTTTCCAGCAGTAGAGTAGGTCACCTACTAAAATCTGGTGAACTAAGGAAAGACTAAAAATTGCATAAACTAGACAGGCAACAAAAAGACTCTGTGCGATAGTTTCCAAGCTAACAGTGCAATAATTTCTGAGCAGGTGATATTTTGCAGTAAGCAGGGTGACAGTTTCCAGGTAGCCTGTGCAATAATTTCAAGGCAAGCAATGCGATAGTTTTCTAGTGATGAACTATCACATGATAATTCTCAGTACAGTGTGCGATACAGTTTCAGGATCATATGACTCTTGACCAATGAGTGCTAAAAATCTCTGTTTTAAGGGCAGTTTGTTCAAAATTTTAGTTTGAAGGTTGGATTTTTCAGTTTCAAGCACAGTGATAGTAGTAAATAGATAGGTTTGCAAATAGTAGGTGATCAAACATGTCATCAAACACTTGCACAAGGGCAAAAGAAACCTTTCCAAGACAAGCAATTGTGATATCAAAGCAATAAAATCCTATGAATGCTACCATGATGTTTGATGTTTGAGAACATTTACATGGGTAAATCACAACGAGAACACTTCAAGCACTTACTAGCCTAAAAATTCAATGGCTCAATACTTAACAACTTGGCCCACACTTGATGTCCCATTGCCTCACACAAAGTGGTTGCCCACAATAGATATTGGCTTTGTCGTGGAAGTGCTAATGACACAACCAAAGGAACACAGATGGTGAGTAATCTTGGGGTGATCTGGGTTATTCCACTTGGATCAATCCTTGCACCAAGAAGCTAAGTGGAAAAATAGGGTGGCTTCTATCTATGGTTCTTAATAAGGGCTTCCATTCATAATACCCCTCTTGCTCTCCAAAGGGACTCCTTACCTTGCGGCAAGTAACGGACCTCGTAGCCACAAGAGTACCTTAAGCATTCTTGCTCAACAATTTCCTTGTGGTCACAATCCCACAAGTACTCACATTAAGTGAAGACAAGTACTATGTCTACCAAGGTTTTGTGTCCTTGATAGCCTTGAGTTTATAGTGGGTCCAAATAGCTGGTGAAAAGCTTGTCCCCACTTGGGTCGTTCCTCTTGATTGCTCAAGAGCAGGCCCACTAAAGGATTCTAAAAGCTAAACAAAGAGTGGATCAACCTTTGGGTGTCAGGATTTCTATTTCACCTCAAGGGTGAAGTGCATAATCTCCTAGCTCAAAAATATCTCCCAAACACACCAAGAAAAGGTTCAATTACCCTCTTGCTTTCAAAATCTAAAGATGGGTCAAGATTTTCTGGTTCACCACAAGGATGAAGAGCATACTTCTCCTACCACCCAAAGATTCCTACAACAAGATATTAAGTGCCTACTAAATGAAACAACTATTATATGCCACACTCAAAAGAAAGCAATTAAACAAGCACTTGATTGGTTTTTATGCTTTGGGCAGCCCTACAAAAACCATTAGTAGCCCTTGTGCATTTGAAGCTTTAACATGCATTCTTTTAGGCAAATAATCAAGCAATAGGAGCACCTAAAAACACCACTTGTTATCCCTACAAGGGTTAGCACATCAAAAACCAAATGAAATTTGCAAATAGACCCCTGTCCTACAACAACAAATCAGAAATCCGAATCAAAACCAAGTAGATCTTGCAAAGAAATGACAAAAATTGCTCATTGCCAAGCCTAGGTGATATTTCTATTAGAGAAACAATCATGCAATATTTCATCCTGTACTGATGTGATAATATATCTTCGGGTGATAATTCCTGCTACTTGCGTGTGACAGAAAATAGAACAAGTGTGCAATATAATCTACCAAAGTGTGTGATATTATCACTGGTAAAATATCACACTGGTATGTAAGAAACTATCGTATGACACTGGAAAACTGTCCCATGATAATTTTGTCAGAGAAACTAGAGAGCAAATTTTTGACGAAATAGCAAGCAAATATTGATGAAAAAAATGACAGAAATGCATAAAATGAAGGACAAAACAAGAATGTTCTGCCCCACGGTGGGTGCCAAAATGTACACACTAAATAGTGCACTTCTCTAAGTCATTACTTCCAAGGGAATCCATGAATGGGAAACCTTGAGAAAGCGACCTAGAGCTCCCTAGGCATGGAGTCACAAGATTGTTTGAAATATTGCTCTCAGCTAGAGCTATTGAAGCATGCAACCTTGCTAGTAAACCACACAATGGGAGATTCAATGAGACAAGGGAAAGAGTGCCAATATCCTCAAGAATCAACAATGAGAATGCAATGCAATGCAAGCTATGCTAAGAATGAAGATGCAAGCTAAACTATGAAAGGAAAGTATTATAAACCCTTGCTAATTAAGCTATGTGAGCTAATCTAAAGCATAAAGGAAACTAAGCTAGATGCCATGAAAGCTATAATGAAATAAATGAAACTAGAATGCAAGAATGCAAGAATGATCTCCAAAAGCTCCAAAGTCTCCAAGAAATCTTGCAGCATAAGGTTAGTATTCAAAAGATGGATGTTAAAATGAGAAGAGAGCTCTCCTTTTAAAGGAATTGAAAAGGAATGGACCATAGAGATTAAGAGGAAAAATATTTAATCAAGGGTAGAGCTTGAAAGAGGAGCAATCGATGTGCACAAATATCCTCCAATGGGAAAATAAGAGTTGACTTTTGTGTCCATATGAAGCAAAAAGTGCTTTTCTTCTTTTTATAAAATAAGAATAATGCTTTATTTGTGCAACTTAGGATAAGAGGAAAAGTGGGGGCTTTTTATTTATTAAAAGGGGAGGAAATTCCTTTTTAAATAAATAAAGACTTTAGGATAAAATGGTTAGCCCAAGGCAAATAATCAAAAATGATAAAATAGGATTTGATCAAGGAAATTGATATAATTGATAAAATGTTGATTTTTGAAAATATTGATTCAGGGATTTGATAAATTTCTGAATGGGGGCCCAAAGTCTAGGTGACCATTTTAGGGTGCATACAATGGGAAGCCCCATTTTGAGGAGAACTAGTTTATCATTTTCTGCAAAGAAGAATAAACTCAAAAACACTGCCACCTTTCTTCATAAACAAGACTTTAAACTCATTTAATTTCAATGGTAGTTGATGATAATTCTCATTTTAAAATTGTGTTTCCACCTTAATAAATTCATTGCATTATATTTCAACATTGAAGAAGTTGTACCTTGTAAGATTTGAAGAGATTTGCATAAAAAGATGAGCCTTACAATTTGGTTAGAGATTTGAAGGAGCTTAGAACCATGTTGGTGTTAGAATGATTTTACAATAACTGAGAGGGGGTGAATCATTTATCCTCAGGTCCAGATGTACCACATTTAACTTTTAACACTTCAAAAAACTCAGATCTATTAAAAAATTCACTCAGTCTCTATATAATATATCAGTAACATAAAACTTGCAGTCCATTGTCCAAAGTAATCAACTTGTAGAATATAAAACTTTCAACAACATAACACATCAAATAACATTCACACAAGTATAACACTAGGATTTAATGTGGAAACCCAATATGGGAAAAACTACCAGTAACATGCTACTGAATTTTCACTCTTTTGAAGTGAGCTTTGTGAGAAGCCAACCCTATTAAAGGTTACAATACACACTATTAGGTGTGACCCTGTTAAAGGATTTAATCAGCCTGTTAGGAGTGGCCTCGTTAGAGGGCTTAAGAACATTCCATTAGAATGTCACCTTGATTAAAGGATTTTTAATTGATACAATGGTTAGAAAGTAACTGTAGGCTCTGATTTGAAATATACAACTCACTTTGCAAATACTGATCCAATACGCTCATATGCTGATTTACTGACTGACCTTCATTACCATCTCCATATTTGATCTGCTAAAAAATCCCTTCAAGAAATCACCTCAACTCTGTTCATCTCTTCATAGCTCTTCTTAGCCTTCTTCTTAGATTCATCAGTCAATAACATCAACCTCTTTGCCATACTTCTTCATAACCTCAAAATTAGGTCATCCTTATACCTCCTTGATTAGGTATATTAATCTTTTTCTGCTTAATCTTTTCCATAGATCTTAGGTTTAGGTTAGATTCATCAAATCCTTCCATAATTTTGTTTTCCTTCTTGTCCTTCTAAATACTTCTCAAAACTTCTCCTTGAATCCATAATAAAATGATTTACCATGCATTAAATTCTCCAGGTCTTTCATTTTTAATGTCAACACATTTTACATATCCTAATAATTCAACTATGTCATCTGGGATTCTCAATTTCTTCACAAACTGTAAATTACTAACACTCGGTCAATATTGTATTTTTCTAATTGGTCATCACTAAATAACTCAGTCATCACTAAAACTATTCTACTCAAAAAACACTATCTTTGCTTAGTGAATTCTCTGATACTCAGTAATTACTGATGTACGGTCAACACTAAAATTTTACTCAGCTTATACTGGCACTCAGTCAACACTAGCATCACTTGGCTTAAACTAAATTTAATCTCTTTTTCTCGATTAAGCCTAAACTTCAAATCAACCGACTTCTTCACTTAGTGTTGAAGATAAAAAACACATTACCTTGCCAATGTGCCAACTAATCTAGTACCTATTGTAGTATCTCATAAATCAACCTTTCACTAGGTCCTCTTGTTATCTCTTTTAAAATCCTCTTCGTTAATCAAAAGATATGGTACTCTACTAGATAGCAACTATCTTACTAGTTAAGGTTTGACATCAATGGAAATATAACAATTGTTTCAATTGTAGTTTCCAACAATCTCCCTCTTTATCATTGATGGCAACACCACATGTTCAACCATGAACTCCATATGCATAGTTACCATACAATCCAAAAAAATATTTTAGTCTATTCAACTATTTACCAAATCTCTCCCATTTCTTATTCAATCTCTCCCTCTTTTCTTAGGGTCATTTCTTCTGAATCTCTCTTTGTATCTCTCCCTCGGGTTTACTAAATCTCTCCCTCTTTGACAAAAATTCCAAAGACATTCATCTTCACCATGTAGATATCTTCATGTTAGTTCTCTGAACTTCATTTCTCCCTTTGTCATCTTGCTTATGACTGATCAATATCTTGTGCTTAACTCTTCACGACTTTAGGCAACTCCTAAAGTGTGACCTCCTTTACATCAATTTGTCAAATATTATGATTAATACATTTGATGCAATGATCCTATATGATTCTAGGTAGCCTCAGTTAGGGGTATCACCCCTAATTTACCTCTTAGATATTCATGAGCATCCTTATGTAATTCCTTAGTGAATATATTTTCTAACTATTCCTTTGTATTCACATACTCCAATCTCACTTCTTTGTCTTGAACTAGCTCTCTCAAGTAATGATACTTGATATAAATATGCTTAGTCTTAGTGTGCATTACAAGATTATTTGATATATTAATAGCACTTGTGTTATCACAGAAAATAAAAATTGGCTCAGTGATTTCTTCATTCATACCTTTTAACAATTATTTTATCCACACTAAATTTGAACAATTCACTATTGCTGCTACATATTCAGCTTTTGTTGTAAATTGGGAAATTTAGTTCTGTATCTTTCTTGTCCAAGATACTAATCTTTTTCCTAGAAAGAATGCGCCACTACTTGTACTCTTTCTATCATCCACATTTCCTGCCCAATCTGCATCAGTGTAAACTTTCAGTTCAAACTTTTCATTCTTCTTGTAATCCAATCCATACTCCTTTGTTCCTTTTAGATATCTCAATATCTTTTTTACTACCATCATGTGACTCTCCTTAGGATTTTCAAAAAATCTTGCAATAATCCCAACTGCTAGGGAAATATTTGGTCTTCTATGGACAACATATTGTAACTTTCCAATCATAGAACTGTAAAAGGTTTGATTCACTTTAATTGTATCATCATTCTTTGATAGTTTTTTTCCAGTGGCCATGGGTGTACTTAGTGGTCTATAACCTTGCATACAAAAAGTTTTTAGTATCTCCTTAACATACCTAGATTGTGTAATATAGATACCTTTCTTCATTTGATAGACTTGCAAACCAACAAAGAATTTGATCTCTCCAAACATAGACATCTCAAATTTAGCTTGCATCTCATTTGAAAATATTTGACATAGGGCATCTTATCCTCCAAATATAATATCATCAACAAAGATTTCAGCTAACAATATCCCTTTACCTTTTCCAGTCTTCAAATATAGATTTTTTTTAGATCATTTGTCCTTACAAATCCAATCTTTATCAACTAGTTGTACAATCTCTCATACCATGTTCAAGGGATTGTTTCAATCCATAAAAATCCTTGTGTAGTTTACAAACCATGTTCTTGCTTGGATCAAAAAATCCTTCTAGCTGTTCAATGTACACTTCTTCTTCCAGTATTCCATTTAGAAAAGTAGATCTGACATCCATTTGATACACTTTGAATCCTTTATAAGCTACATATGCAAGTAGAGTTCTCACTCCTTCCAATATTTCATGTTTCCCCATAGTCAATGCCTTGTTCATGTGCATATCCCTTGCATACCAATCTAGCTTTGTTCCTAGTGAGTTCTCCATGTTCATTTAGTTTATTTTTGAACACCCACTTTGTTCCAATAAAATTCTTTTCATCTGGTCTCGGCACTAGTGTCCAGGCTTTGTTCTTTTCTATCTTCTCAATTTATTCATTCATGGCTTGAATCCAATCTTCATTCTCTAAAGAATCTTTTATTATATTAGGTTCAAACTCACATAACAAGCATGTTTGATCTTTCAATTTACTTCTTGTCACAACTCTAGATTCTTTAGCTCCAATGATTTGTTCTGGATTATGATGTCTTCTCACATACTGTGCTAAAATAGGCTCATATGTCCTTTCTTCTTGGTCTTTATCTTTAGGTTCATCTTGTAGATTCTCTGCCTCCTCTCCTGATTTCTCAACAACACCCTCCTGATGCTCAAAATTTTATTTTTGTGACTTGATAGGTTCATGTTGTTGATCGACATCTTTTCTTTCTAGTTCAGGTATATTACTTGCCTCTCCTTATTTCATGTATACAAAAGATCTGTAATCTTTAGGTTCTTTCTTGCACTCAACTTCATTCTTTCTTGCATATTCATCAACTCTAACATTTGCACTTTCCACAATGTTGTTAGTGTTAGAATTCAAATATTTGTAAAATTTTCTCTTAGTGGAATATCCTAGGAATATGCCTTCATCACTTTTGGCATCAAGTTTTCCATTCCTATTGTCCTTCAGTATATAAAATTTTCTTCCAGAGACTTTAAAATATTTCACATTAGGTGCATAACCATGCCATAATTCAAAAGGTGTAGCATAATTTGTACTCAGTTCAAGGTATAAATAGTTGTACTTACAACTTCTCTCCAGTATTTTTGTGCAACATTCTTCTCTATCATCAGTGTTCTAGCACAATCCATAATTGATCTATTTCTTCTCTCTGCTATACCATTCTGTGGAGGTGTCCTTGGTGCAGACATTTGCCTCTTTATTCCTCTATCATTGCAGAATATGTTGAACTCATTTGATATGAGTTCTCCTCCTCTATCAGATCTCAGACATTTCAAGCTTTTACCTATTTCTTTCTCAACTTTTTCCAAGTACCACTAAAAAAACTAAAAGGCATCAAATTTTTCTTTCGAAAACATCACAATCATCATTCTAAAATAATCATCAACAAAAAAAATGAAATATTTATCACCATAGTAACTTTTCACACCAATAGGTCCACAAAGGTTAGTATGAACCAATTCCAAAATATTATCAAAAGTATATGTCTTGTGTTGGAAATATAGTTGGGTAAAGATACTGAGAGGGGGGGGGGGGGGGGGGGTGAATCAAATATCACCTACTTTAACTTTTAACATTGTATAAAACTTTTGCATAGCATCAAAAATACTTCCTCAAAACAAAGTAACTAACATACTAATCAACATTCATGAAAGTACTCATAACACAGTAATTTTGGTTACCCAAAAACCCTTGAAAGGTAAAATTGGGGTGGGGATGACACCCACAAATCTTCACTACTGTGGTAATAAGTTTTCCTGTTAGGGCTTACAAAATTTGATCAAAATGTGATCTACCCTGTGAGGGGTCTACCCTATTAAGAGCTCAAAGACTTATACAGTTTGCCTTGCTAAAGGATTTAAAACTTACAAAAAAGTAAGTGTTAAAATAACTGAGAGGGGGGTGAATCAGTTATCTAGTGTCCCAAAACAAAATGTATAATTCAAAACAACTACTTCTATTTCTACTCCTCAGTAAACAATAATTACTTTCATTGTTTGTGCTTTTACCGATTACTAGTCAAATACTATAACAGTTACCGATCAAATCTAACATGTAACATGCAAAGTATGATAACAGAAAAATATCACAATCAACACATAACACAAGAGATTTAACGTGGAAACCATGTAAAGGGAAAAACCACCTGGGACTGGCAACCCAAAATTGTTCACTCTTCTGAAGTGAGGTTAATTAAGACCCAACCTTGTTAAAGGTTTACAAACACACTGTCAAGTGTGACCTTGTTAGAGGATTTTAGACTAGAAGTTATCATCCAACCAGCATTCACTATGGGGTTGATAGGATAACAATGTTCATTCTATGAATGATACATCATAAGACTTTTAGATTCCACTTGGTTAAGAGATTTTGACTGTATACAATGGTAAAATATGTAACAATAAATGACCTACCTTAATACAACTTTAATTGTAGATTATAGATCAATGTTCAGTCCTAACAAATCCTTCTGATCAATATTTCACTTCAGATTCAATACTATATCAACTTACTGTCCATCGGTAATTGCTCTCTGTAGCTTGGTAATTGTTCTGCAGCTCGGTTCTTACTTAACCAGTATGATCAGAATGCATGAAAACCTTGTTCACGTGATATTTCTGTAGTTTCTACTTCTTCCGACCTCTTTCCATAATGAAATTCTAGTCTCTTATATAGACAGGTAAATCATTTTCTTCTCCACCATCAGATTTTGCCGCTTAACCACATTCATAGATTTTGCCACTTCAAAATTTCTCGGTGGACATGTCATTAACATGTTTCAATCTACTTTGTTAGACCTTCCTTTAATTTTGTTAGCCATTGATCTTCATAACAAATATTATCTGTTATCACTGAAATCGAGGTACTTTACAGCTCATCAATCTTATCAGCTAAACTAATCATTTAGTTCATTCTATTCCGCTCGGTTAACAAAGAAATGCATCGGTGAACACTGCTCGGTTAATACTATGATCAGTATACACTACACTCTATTGGTGTATACTAGAAATGCTTCATTTACCGACAACACTGCTTTGTGTCTTTCAGCTCTATACTTCATCATAGATGAATGCAACATAATAAAGTCAATATCATCAAGTCATAGACTCATCAACAAGTTACTCAATGTGTTCCTTATCCTCATCTGTCATGTACATCTTTCCCCATGTAGATTTCTCTGTTCTTCATCTCTTTCACCTTTCTTCAGATGTCTCAGTATAATAACTTACAAGATAAGTGTTGTCAAACTAGTTGACATCAATGATAACATAATACTGATTTAATCATATTACATATCTAATTAGCAACTCCTTAGTGATCTTTAATCACAAATTCTTCAATCAGATTCCAAATCAGTTGTATCCAACAATCTCTCCCTTTGGCATTGATGGAAACTTAAGTAATATGAAATGTACCATACACATACCAAACATATATTCTACAACTTTGTGAACAAAATGTTGTAAGTTGAATAGACTTAATATGTTTAATCACTACCTTACTAAACAACATTAGATAATACAGTTTTACCATTCTGTAGTTGTGATCTTTTCAGTTCTCCTGTTCCTGCTTCTGTTCTTTGTAACTGATCTTCAATACTCTGTCTCTTTCAAATTGTCTTTCCCTTAGATAATTTTCATTGGTGCTTGTCCCTTTTCATATTATTTATCTCTCCCTTTGACAGTAATGCCAAAGAAACAAATAAACAAACAATTATGTCCTCCTCTGTATCTCTGTATACTGATATTCCAATCAGTTCAAGTTCTCCAAACTTAATCACAACCTTGAACATGATTCAAAGTGTGAACTATGCTGCATCAACATGAATGATCTTCTGATAAAAGTAGGCTGATGCAACAACCAGATCACCTTAGTGATTGATAGACAGGGGATGAACCCCAAGTCTAGTCCTCAAGTATTCAAATGTGTCCTCCGGTAGAGGCTTTGTAAAAATATCTGCAAGTTGTTCTTTAGATGTGACAAATTCTAACTTCACTTGCTTCTCTTGCACTTTTTCTCTTAAGTAATGATACTTAATAGATATATGCTTTGTCTTAGAGTGCATCATAGGATTCTTTGAAATATTAATAGCACTAGTGTTGTCACAATATATAATCACCGAATCAGTGATTACCTCATTCATCCCTTCCAACACTTGCTTGATATATGCAATATTTGAGTAGTTAGTAGTAGTAGCAACATACTCTACTTCAGCTATAGACTGTGAAATACAAGCTTGCTTTTTACTTGTCTAGGTTACAAGTCTTTCACCAAAGAAAAATGCTCCTTCGGTGGTGCTTTTTTTGTCATCCACATTTCTAGCCCAATCAACATCGGTGTAAACTTTTAGTTCAAAATTCCCTTCCTTAGGATACCATAATCCATAATTCTCTATTTTCTTTAGGTATCTTAAGATCTTTTTTGTAGCTATCATGTGTGATTCTCT
This sequence comes from Chamaecyparis obtusa, assembly GCA_027943335.1. Classification (NCBI taxonomy): domain Eukaryota; kingdom Viridiplantae; phylum Streptophyta; class Pinopsida; order Cupressales; family Cupressaceae; genus Chamaecyparis; species Chamaecyparis obtusa. The sequence goes on along the minus strand of BSBK01000056.1, from coordinate 1,044,009 downwards.
AGGATTAGCAGAAAATCTTGCAACAATACCCACAACATGTGCTATATCTTGTCTACTATGAACTACGTACATTAACTTACCAATCATGGATCGGTAGAGTGTCTGGTTTATCTCTATAGTTTCATCCTCCTTTTTCAATTTGCATCTAGTAGCCATCAGTGTTCCCACAAGTTTAGCATCTTCCATGCCAAATGTCTTTAGTACTTCCTTTATGTATTTAGATTGTGTGATGAATATTCCATCACTCTGCTGAATCACTTGTAGTCCAAGAAAGAACTTAATCTCTCCAAACATAGACATTTCAAACTCATTCTTCATGTCATCAGCAAAAGATTTACATATATGATCTTGACCTCCAAAAATATTATCATCAACAAATATTTCAGCAATGATAATAGTATCATTAGTATCACCTTTCATATACAGATTGTTGTTTTCACTTGTTCTAACAAATCCAATACTTAACAAGTAAGTGTGCAATCTTTCATACCATGCTCTAGGTGCTTGCTTTACACCATATAAAGCTTTATGTAATCTACATACCATGTCTTTATTGTTTGGATCAACAAATCCTTCAGGTTGTTCGATGTAGACCTCTTCTTCAAGTATACCATTCAGAAATGCTGACTTCACATCCATTTGATAGACTTTGAATTTCTTGTGTGTAGCATAGGCAAGTAGCATTCTAACTCCTTCTAATCTAGCAACAAGTGCAAATGTTTCACCGTAGTCAATGCCTTCTTCCTGTGCATATCCCTTGCATACCAATCTAGCTTTATTTCTTGTGACTTCACCATTTTCATTCAATTTATTCCTGAATATCCACTTAGTACCGATAAAATTCTTATCTTTAGGTTGGGGTACTAAGGACCAAGTTTTGTTCTTCTCTATTTTCTCTATTTCCTCCTTCATTGGATTAATCCATTCTTCATTCTCTAATGCAACTTTCACATTTTTAGGTTCAAATTCGCAAACTAGACATATACCTTATCTTGTTTTGCTTCTAGTTTGCATTCCATCATGTTTGTCTCCAATGATTTGTGTCTCAAGATGATGTCTTCTAAAAAAATTAGCTAGAACTTGATTTCTCCTTTCTTTCTCATCTTGCTCAGGTTCATTTCCTTGCTCGGTAGCTCCATCTTGTTCATCGGTTTGTGTTGCCTGTTGTCCTGTATTATTTCCCTGCTGACCAGTTATCACAACTTGTAGAATTGGTAGATACTCTGGATGTTCAATGTAAGTGAATCTACCATAGTCTTCTGATTCCTTTGTACTTTCCTCTATGTTCTTTTCATCAAACTCATCAACACTAACATTAGTACTTTCAACTATCTTATTTGTAACCTTATTCAAACATTTATATGCTTTACTTGTAGAGGAATATCCTATAAATATCCCTTCATCTCCTTTAGAATCAAATTTTCCATTTCTTTCATCTTTCAAAACAAAGCATTTACTTCCAAAAATCTTGAAATAACTTATATTAGGTTTGTGTCCAAACCATAGCTCATAGGGTGTTCAGTTGGTGTCCTTCTTCAGTTGTACTCAATTAAGAACATACACAACTGTACTGACAGCTTCCCTCCAATATGTCTGAGCAACATTCTTCTGTATCATCAATGTTCTAGCACAGTCAATTATAGACCTGTTCCTTCTTTTAGCAATGCCATTTTTCTGAGGTGTCCTCAGTGCAGAGACCTGTCTTTTAATTCCATGCTCATTATAGAAATTAGTAAATTCATCAGAGATAAATTCACCTCCTCTATCATATCTTAAACATTTTATTTCTTTTCCATTCTCTTTCTCTACCTTAGCTTTATACCACTTAAACATTTTAAAGGCTTCAGATTTCTCTTTTAGGAGAATAACAGTCATCAGTCTAGTATAGTCATCAACAAAAAGAATAAAATATCTATCACTAGAACAACTTTGAGTTCTCATAGGACCACATAGGTCGGTATGAACCAACTCAAGTATCTTCTTTGTTGAGTAGTCTTTACTTTTAAAACTAGACTTAGTCATCTTACCTTTCTGACATTCATGGCACATGGCATGATCAAGTTTTGTCAAGTTAGGCAATCCTCTAACACTTTTCTTTTTACTAATCTTGATCATGTTGTCAAAGTTCACATGCAATAACCTTTTGTGCCACAACCAAGCATCTTCATCCTTTATTAACAAACAAGAAGACTGATCCATATTAAGATAGAATAAATTACCTCTGGATTGTGTACTAGTTCCGACAAGTCTTCCTCCATCATCATAAACCTTCACCTTTGTGCTCTCAAAAGCTAGTCGATGGCCTAAATTGTTCAGCTGGGCCACACTTAATAGATAATAGTTCAATCCATCTACCCAGCATGCATTTTCACATTGTATTCTATCATTGATCATCAGTGAACCTTTACCTCTTACCATACAAGGTGCATCATTTCCCATTCTCATAGATCCTCCATTATATTCAACAAGATGATCAAACTTTTCTACATCACCGGTCATATGATGTGTACAACCAATATCTATGATCCATGTATCATTTCTGCTTACTTTAGAGATCAATGCTATCTCTTCTTCCTCTGAGTCATCTTTCATAGCAACAAATACAACTTCTATGTCATCATCAAAATCAGATTCAATTTCAATATCTTCGACTATGTAACATACCTTTTTGCCTTTATCATCTCGGTTGTCTCTGTTGTTGTGTCAGTAGCCTCTATTGACTCTTCTCCCACAGCTTCCTTCAAATCGGTCTTTGGATCTATCATCATCTTTCTTCTGAGGACATCTAGCAATGATGTGAACAACTTCTTTATAGTTAAAACATGCCAAAGGTAGCTTACCTCTATACTTTCCTTTTCCTTTGGGAAATCTTCTAGCCATAAGAGCTTCAAGCTCATCAAGTTCATCATCGGTATTACTATCACTATCATAATTCTTACTATTCCTGCTAGAATTTCCAATCTTCAAAGAAGACATGAAAGTGGATTCAAAAGAAGGAACAACACTGTTATCAAAGTTGTTTAATTCAAAGTTTATAATTTTACCAATCAGAGTGTCAAGAGTAAGGTTGGATGTAGCTCTTGTTTCATGAATTGAAGAGATCCTGATTGCATAAACTAGTAGCAAAGTTATGAGAATCTTGCTTATCATTGTTTCATCATCAATCACTCCATCAGATGCTCTAATAGCATGTACCACCTCTTTTAGTCTATTTGAGTATTGTACAATGTTCTTACCTTCTTTCATTCTCATATCATCAAATCTGCCTCTTAGGCTTTCGGCTCAGGCTCTTTTGACATTCAGATCTCCACTGTATATCTAATTTAACTTGTCCCACATCTTCTTAGCAGTATCACAACCCTTGATGTCTTCAAATTCAGCATCAGTAAAAGAAGAAACAAAATTCCATCATAGTGATATTGTGTTCATGCCTGTCCTTCAGTTTATCAAGAGTTAAGGGACCAGTGGGCGGTTGTATATAGCCATTCTCCATCAGATCTAGTGTAGAATTCCCAATTCTAGATATGTGCAGCTTCATCCGGCTTTGCCATAATGCAAAGTTCTCTTTGTTTAACTTTGGTACTTCCCTCTTATATATCTTGAGACCTTTTTGCTTAAGTCCTTAAAACTCTGTTCTAAGAAACCATAGCTCTGATATCAATTGTTAGAATAACTAAAAGGGGGGTGAATCGTTATCTAGTGTCCCAAAACAAAATGTATAATTCAAAACAACTACTTCTATTTCTACTCCTCAGTAAACAATAATTACTTTCATTATCTGTGCTTTTACTAATTACCAGTCAAATACTATAACAGTTACCGATCAAATCTAACATGTAACATGCAAAGTATGATAACAAACAAATATCACAATCAACACATAACACAAGAGATTTAACGTGGAAACCCTGTAAAGGGAAAAAACACCTGGGACCGGTAACCCAAAATTGTTCACTCTTCTAAAGTGAGGTCGGTTAAGACCCAACCCTGTTAAAGGTTTACAAACACACTATCAGGTGTGACCTTGTTAGAGGATTTTAGACTAGAAGTTATCGTCCAACCAGCATTCACTATGGGGTTGACAGGATAACAATGTTCATTCTATGAATGATACATCATAAGACTTTCAAAGTCCACTCAGTTAAGAGATTTTGACTATATACAATGGTAAAATATGTAACAGTAAATGACCTACCTTAATACAACTTCAATTGTAGATTACAGATCAATATTCAGTCCTAACAAATCCTTCTGATCAATATTTCACTTCAGATTCAATACTATATCAACTTACTATCCATTGGTAATTGCTCTCTGTAGCTCGATAATTATTCTGCATCTCAGTTCTTACTTAACTAGTATGATCAAAATGCATGAAAACCTTGTTCATGTGATATTTCTGCAGTTTCTACTTCTTCCGGCCTCTTTCCATTATGAAATTCTAGTCTCTTATATAGATGGGTAAATCATTTCTTCTCCACCAATAGATTTTTCCACTTAACCACATTCATAGATTTTGCTGCTTCAAACTTTCTCAGCTGACGTGTCAATAGCACATTTCAATCTACTCCGTTAGATCTTCCTTTAATTTTGTGAGCCATCGATCTTCATAACAAACATTATCTGTTATTACTGAAATCGAGGTACTTTACAGCTCATCAATCTTATCGGCTAAACTAATCATTTAGTTCATTCTATTCTGCTCAGTTAACAAAGAAATGCGTCGGTGAACACTACTTGGTTAATACTGGGATCGGTATACACTACACGCTGTCAGTGTATACTAGAAATGCTTCATTTACCAACAACACTGCTTTGTGTCTTTTAGCTCTATACTTCATCATAGATGAATGTAACATAAAAAAGTCAATATCATCAAGTCATAGACTCATCAACAAGTTACTCAATGTGTTCCTTATCCTCATCTGTCATGTACATCTTTCCCCATGTAGATTTCTTTGTTCTTCATCTCTTTCACCTTTCTTCAGATGTCTTGGTATAATAACTTACAAGATAAGTGATGTCAAACTAGCTGACATCAATGAAAACATAATACTGATTTAATCATATTACATATCTAACCAACAACTCCTTAGTGATCTTTAATCATGAATTCTTCAATCAGATTCCAAATCAGTTGTAGTCCAACAGTAAGCACTCAGTTAAGAGATTACAATAGGTCTATTAGGACCACTCAGTTAAGAGATTTACGCTGATACACTTGTTATAATATCTCAGTACCTGATCCTTCAGTTTGCACTATATGCAGATTATAGATCTTCTATTTACAGTATTGTATTGATCTCTTCTATGAGATTTATCTCCATTCCATCATTTCACTACTTAACTCAGTCATTGAACTCTATCTGAATGCTTCACCAAAACTAAATGTGCCTCTCTGCTCATTCCTTCATACCCTTCACATCCTCTCTTCCACTCTCTCTTGCTTTTTAGGGTTCAGATCTTATACTTATATATAAACAACAAAACATCTTCATGATTCAAGATCTATGGTTCAGATTAACTCCTTTTTCTGCTTAAGCCTTACTAATTTTTTATTGGCTCTAAGTATTACATAGGGATCAATGATTGCAAAATAGATGCGTAATTAATTCAACAAACAAAATACAAAACATGAATATCAGCTAAAACAATTTACCTCAAATACTATGCCATAACAAACTCATATGTCATATCTGGCTAACTCAGCAAATGATGTTCCTGATACTCAGCATTCATTGTACTTGACATGTGTTTATATCTCTTTTACTTGGTAATCATTGCATACATGGCTCGACAAAACTTGACTTGGATAATACAAAAATGCATAGTGACCATAAGTTTACTCGGTAGTACTACTGCTTGGTAAGTATGCATTACATAACTTGGCCTTTACATAATGACTCGGTCATAGTGATGAACGACCATCATTGCCTAGATAAATGACTAAGTGTGAGTCACTAATAGTCAATAAAACTATAGAGATCTACAATATCCCCCTTTGACATTAGTGGCAAAAACACTTTGTCATGACATTATATTTGTATTTACAAAAGTACTTAGTATTAGCTGAATAATCCCCCTAAGATATATATACATACAAAATTTTGTTACCTTCCCTTTATCATGTCATGTCACTTAATTTCCCCCTTATTTTTGGCATGACAGATCTTGTCCATAGTAGGGATCATGAAGTATTTCTCTAGAAATAGTTTGTGCAGCATCATAACCATGTGTAGTGTAGTTTCCCATCCTCCTGTAGAAACATTTAAAAATTTAGACTGCACTTCTAGCTTGACAGGTAGATTAACTAGGCTCTCGGTTATAGACAGATTTGGATCCTTTTGTGTTAAGTCCTTTTCCTTGGCTAACTCTCTTTGTATGGCCTCCAGGTGAGGTGTCAAAATTGTTTGCATAGAGAGTAGACAAGCCCTTATCTTTCCATCATTAGCCATCAGTTCGGCTATTCATCCTTGTGTATGCATAAGCTTGGCATAATGTCTTGCATTGGTTTCTGCATCTAAGCTTAAGGCTTGACTGGTGGACTTTAGTTCTTGTTGTAGTTTATCAACCAGTCCTTGATTATCCTTAGTGAACTGTTCCACATTGCAAAGTTTGGTAAGAAGAGATTGTGCATTCACAATGACTTCTTCTGACTCTATTACCAATGTGGAAAACTTGCTACCTATTTCACTGAAATCTCGGCAGATACTTTTTTCATCATCTTGATCTCAAACTTTATTTTTGACCACTGCAACAACTTATCACTGGCTCCACTTTCTTCATTAGTTACTTTTTGAACAATATGTACAAGTTGTTCCAGTATGGGAGCATAACTATTTACATCAAAAAACTCAAAAGAATCATTAAAGATTTCTTTGATTTCATACAGAACCTGCTTTTGTTGATGTTCTCTTCTCAGTTCTTCCTATCTTCCTTTCCTCTTCAATAAATCTTGTAGTACTTATATCTGATCGTAAGATAAGTTATCAAAATCCCATTTTGGAATAACAATAACTTCATCAATGGTTACCTCTGGTGAAAAGACTTTCACTTTCTTCTTAAGTGCCTTCTTTGGTGTGCTCCCACTTAGCATCTGTACAAGAGCTTGTATTGCCTCTTGTTCCTTAGGCTCTTGTACCTCAATAGATTTTTCTTTTACTTCTTTTTTCCTTGTTCCCTTATCCTTCACATGAGGACTAGTAGCTTTTACTTATGACTACTTGCCTTGATCTTGTTGTAACTCCTCGACAGATGTGGGTTGATTTGCTAGTGCCGATCGATCCTATTCCTTGGTAGTGCTTGTACCAGATAACATGTCAACTATAACAACTTCAGGTTTGGCAGGGGTAGTGTTAACATTTTATGTCTCATCAATTGTCAGATAAGCTTTTACTTGTAAAAGTATAGTATTGATGCTGGGCAAAGATGTGTCATTTTCTTCCGCGACCTGTATATCCTCCTTGGTCAATAATTGAGGCTTTATTGAGGTATCCTCTATTATATCAACAATTTTTACTTCTGATACCTTTTGAATTTCCTCCACCTTAGGAGCTTCAATCTCCAGATTGGGTAATTCCATTGCATTCTGTTCTATGTCAGGCTTAGCAACTTTAGATGTACTAGCATCTTTATATGCATCCTTGTCAATTGTCAATCCAAACACTATCTTCCAAGTCCTTATACTTTCTTGTACAACATCTTCAACCCTGTGTTGAAGGATTAAATAAGCTCTAAGCTTAGGATCAAATTTTTCTCTGTATTGTTCCATAATTTTTATAATGTTTACAGGGGTTAAACTTGATTCAACTTGTGCTAGGGTGCTCTCCCTTATTTTTTTCTTTGTATTAAGAGCATATTCCTACTTCTATGCTACCCTATTGCTCAACTCCTTAGGAATCCAGTTTTCCAACTAAATAGGTAACATCTTGAAAATGCAAAGCATTTCAAGAATAACATCTTCAACTTTTTCTTTGTCTCCTATACTCGTGCTTCCAAATTTTAATCCTTTTAATTCTTCTACTCCTGCAGTGCTTGTGATTTTTTGGCATATTTCATCCAGAGTAGGTTTCACATTCTACAATTCAATTTTATTCTTCACCTCTTCATCACTTTTAGTTTCCTCATCATCTTCCTATTCCAAAACAAGTTTCCTCCTAGGCCTTTTGATAGCCTTTCTCGGCACTGCCTTAGGCTGAACAACTTTTCATTTACTTGATGCAGGGGATTTCTTTGCTGTCTTGGTAGCTTCTCCCCTTGTTCTAGGCCTAAGCACAAGTGTCGATGACACTTTAGGTTTTTGTATCCTTCTTTTGGTTTTGGGCTCAATAATTACTGGCTTCTTACCTTTCTTATTTTCTACTTGAACTTCTTCTTCTTCTTCACTATCACTAGAGTCACTTGGTTCATCCTCTCCTAATCCTTGGGTTAACTCAAGTGGTGCATCTTTCTCTATTTCTTCCACATATTTTTCAAGATTCTTTACTATTTTCTTCCTTTGTCACTCTATAGTTGCAGCCATCAAACTCATAGTGAATTTAGATTTTGCTTCATTATATGTTCCAAAATAGGGGTTTTTATCATCAATTTCTTCAACTAAGAGGGCTATAATAGCAGTAGTAGTTTCATCTATGTTTACTTCATAGGGTAATGGTATTAGCCATGAAACCCTAGGAAAGACTGCTTATCATAAGTAAAGTCTATGTCGACTAGAAAACATATATCCTTGCTATACTTCTCAATTAATGACACAGGGACTCTACTCATCTTCCTCATTTTCTTCTTGAACCCAACAAAATAGCTCTCCATCACACCATTAAAACTATCTCCTATCTAACCTATGAACTCACTTATTTGAACAGTAATGGGTCTCTTCTTATTCCATATCACACCTCTAACTATAGGAAAACACTTATGTATGTAAAAGAATAGACAGACTAGCAAAGAACTAAACTTACACATGAAATTCTTTACAGCCTGGATTGAGTTGAGGTTCTCAGCAAGCTGAGTCGGCTAGAGCTTTGCAAGATCATATGTGTGTTTCTTCTTGATGATTTTCCATGCCTGGTCCACTGCCATACAGGGGACATTGTCCAACGGATTGGATTGGTAGAATTTGTGTGAGATAACCCTAACAACAAAGTCAATTTCTAGATCAGTGATGGTGGAAATCGTCATTCCATGCTTGTTCCATACTGCCTATGTGTTTGCCTAAATTTATTCTTTACTTGAAACTTCATTGTTCTTTTTCCCTAAATTGTAGGGTATCCAGTGACTCAGTGGATCATTTCCTTTGTTATTTTCATGGGTCCATCTTCCAGCCACAATTACATGTCATGCACTCAACTCAACACTATTTTTATCCATTTAACCTTAAAATTCTATGGGAAATCTAGGGCATGCACTAACCCTTGTTCAGCAACTGATTTATACTCTGGCTTTAACACACCATTATCACACAATTTTTCGTATGCCTCCCTGATCTCGTAATCTTTGATTTCTCTGATCTTGCACATGTAACAAGATCTAATGTCATTCATTATCAACACATTCTCTAGAATTGAGGATAGGGCACCAGTAAGATCTCCTTTAATTGCGGTTTCTGTAATTGCCTTAAATTTTTGCAGCTTGCAAATTTCATTCCTTACCAATTGTGTGTTGAAAACTTCCATCCCTTGTTTCTTCATTGTAGAAAATGATGATGATGCCATTTTAATTTAAATTTTTTGAAAAGAAATATTTTATCGATAGTGTACCTTTCTTGTAAGTGTACTGTAGATGATTTTTTCCAACAGCACACTGAAAAGATTCAGAATCACCTTTGACAAACTAGTTGCTCGCACTCTGAATCGCTCAAAGAAATCTCAATTCACTTGGTGAAATTAAATGGGCGGCAACTTTCCACTTTATAGAGTCCAAAAAAGTCAAATTAGAGCCTCATAAATGCTTCGTACAAAATTCTAAGTGGAATACAGCTATCTTGACAAACTCATGTTAACCTTAGCTAATACAAGCTCGATCAATATAACCGTTAAGACACAGCTCGGTGTATATAGCATCTCGGCCACAATAGGTGCTCAACATACATTGATAACTCAATGAAGACATTGATGCTCGACATAAAATGAAATTCTCTATTTTTCTCAGATATGTCCTAATGCATCTTTGTCTATGTAGATATGGTCTTTTACTCAAGTTTATGTTAGGAACTAATGTAAGATAAAGCATTGTAAGATTTAGTTCCAAACATACCTTCTATACTTAGTTAGAAGAAGTGTGATCACCTAATCCATCGGATTGGGTGACCTCAGATGTTCTAGCTTCACTTGTGCTTTCTTCTTCTTTCTTTTTCCATGTCTTATTCATCTGATTTCTCAATTTCTCACAGATATCTTCATTCTAATTCTAATCATTTCTCGGCATAGGTGATCTAAAATCTTTCTTTAGGTGACCTATCTTATTACGTTTGTAACATACCATGCTTCCATTCATCCAACTTTTGGATTTTCCTTTGAAATGAGTCTTCATACAATTTTCTCCAATGTGTCCATATTTTCCACAGTAATGACAATTGTACCAAGTGTTATAGTCCCAATTGTATGAGTTATTCTTCACAGGTGACTTAGTATGTTCATTTGATGACCATCTAGGTTTAGATCTGCATTCAAATGCTCTATGCTCATACTTCTGACAATTAAAACATTGACCTTAAAACTTAGGTAAAGCAAGTTGATTTCTAGCCTTAGACCTACATTCATGTGCCTGATGTCCATGTTTCTTATAGTTAAAGCAATGTCCATTGAACTTAGGTTTAGGATCAGACTTACCATGTTTTCTCCTGCATATGTTGGTTGTATGTCCTAGCTTTCCACAGTGATGGCATGTGGACTTATTGTTCTTTGGTTTTGCATTCTTTTTCTCTCCATTCTTTGATGATTCTCCTTCTTCAGTAGATGATGAATGCTCATTTAGTCCAAGTCCAAATCTATTACCAGATCTTCTAGGTGACCTTAAAAACTCTTCAAAATATTTTACAGCTTCATTAGGTTTATTCATCCTTTTATTTATTTCCTTCTCAGATCTAAGTTCATTCCTTAATTGATCATTTTCAAATCTTAGTTGGTTGATTTGCATATCTTTCCTACCCAATTCTTGATTAACCACTACCAGTTGATTTACCATGTCTAGTTTATTTTTGGTCAACCTTTGCATGTCACTTGTCCTTTCATCTAGTCTTATTTCTATTTGTCTTTTATCTTCTTCAGCCATTGTCTTGTCATCTTTAGCTTTCTTTTTTTGTTCAACTACTTCACAGAGTCTGATAGATTGAATTTCTTGTTCTCTTCTTAGATTTCTGATGTCATCATTTAGTATAGTATTTTTCTCTAGTAGCTCTTTTATGGCTTTGTCACTTTCTGTAGAGTTTTCATTATCAAATAGTCTAGTGGTATCTTCTTCTTGATAGAGTGAATCATTTTGCTAAATAGCAATTTCTCTCCTTCTAGTCAAGGATTTCTTCAGTTCACCTCTGGCTACTTCTAGTTGTTGTAATGCCAGCTGTACATCAATCTTCTAATTCTCTATGAGCTTTCCCATCTTATAGACTTCCATCTCAAGATATTTTTTTTCAAGCAGTTAGACTTACTATGAGAAACCTTGTAGCTCTACTACCAATTGTTGGAAATATAGTTTGGAAAAGATACTAAGAGGGGGGGTGGGGGTGAATCGGATATCACCTACTTTAACTTTTAACATTGTATAAAAATTTTTCATAGCATCATCAATACTTCCTCAAAACAAAGTAACTAACATACAAAGAAGCATTCATGAAACTACTCATAACACAGTAATTTTGGTTACCCAAAAACCCTTGAAAGGTAAAATTGGGGTGGGGATGACACCCAAAAATCTTCACTACTACAGTAATAAGTTTTCCTATTAGGGCTTACAAAATTTGACCAAAATGTGATCTACCCTGTCAGGGGTCTGCCCCGTTAAGAGCTCAAAGACTTATATAGTCTACCTTGCTAAAGGATAGAAAACTTACAACAAAGGAAGCACTCAATTAAGAGATTACAATAGGTCTGTTAGGACCACTCAGTTAAGAGATTTACCCTAATACACTTGTTAGAATGTCTCAGTACCCGATCCTTCAGTTTGCACTATATGCAGATTACAGATATTCTCTTTATAGTATTGTATTGATCTCTTTTATCAGATTTATCTCTATTTTTTCCTTTCACTTCTTAACTCGGTCACTGAACCCTATCTGAATGCTTCACCAAAACTAAACCTGCCTCTCTGCTCATTTCTTCATACCCTTCGCATCCTCTCTTCCACTCTCTCTTACTTTTTAGGGTTCAAATCTTATACTCATATATACATAACAAAACATCTTCATGATTCAAGATCTACGGTTTAGATTAACTCCTTTTGCTACTTAAGCCTTACTAATTTTTTATTGGATCTAAGTATTACATAGGGATCAATGATTGCAAAATAGATGTGTAATTACCTCAACAAAGAAAATACAAAACATGAATGTCGGCCAAAATGATTTACCTCGATCACTGTGCTATAACAAAATTATATGTCATTTTTGGCTAACTTGACAACTGATGTTCCTGATACTCGACATTCACTGTACTCAACATATGTTGATATCTCTGTCACTCATTAATCATTGCATACATGGCTTGGCAAAACTTAAGTCAGCTAATACAAAAATGCATTGTGACCATAAGTTTACTCGACATTACTATTGCTCGGTAAGTATACATTACATAACTCAGCCTTTACATAATAACTCAGTCACAGTGATGACCAACCATCATTTCCTAGATAAATGACTAAGTGTGAGTCACTAATAGTCAACAAAACTATAGAGATTTACATCTTGCTCTTAAAACTAGACTTTTTCATTTTTCCTAATTGACATTGTTTACACATAACATTATCAAGTTTCTTCAATCTTGGTAAACCTCTAACTTTCTTCATTTTACTAATGTTTACCAAATTGTCAAAGTTCACATGACACAACCTCTTATGCCATAGCCATACATCATCAAATTGTGAAAACAAACATTTTTCTTCATCTAGGTCTAGATAGAACAAATTACCTCTTGTCTCTTCTCCACTTCCTATTAGTTCACTAATGGCATCAAATATTTTAGCCTTCTTGTGATGAAATTCAACTTGGTAACTAGTATTGTACAACTATGCAAAACTCAAAAAATTATAGTTAATACCTTCAACCCAATAAGCATTGTCACATTTGATCTTATCAGTCAATCTTATTGATCATTTTCCCTTCACAAGACATGGTGCATCATTACCAAACTTAACACTGTTAGGATTAACAAGACAAAAATAATAGTTACATGAAAATATAACCAATATCATAAAATAATAAACCACACAAAAGAGAACACAAGACACAAAGATTTAATGTGGTTCACCCAATTCCTAGGCTACGCCCACCAACAACGAGTCCAATATTATTATTATCCAATTATTGCAACTTGATTACAATTTGCAATCCCTTACAACTCAATACTACCACAAGAAGCTAATAAAACATCCATCATCATGAAAATACCTAACCCTAATCCATTTTATACAAACTTATTTTTTCTCTTTAGGGTTAGAATCGATTACAACATGTAGGCCAATAAAAATATCTGTACAAAATTAGCCAAAAAATTAATCAGGAAAAGAGCCAAAAAATATCCTTGTATAATGAAAAGTGTATAGTAATTTCCTGATTAGTCACCACAAGCCAATAATCTCCCACTTTTGGATTGATTAGGATCCACACTAAGAAACCTCCCACTTGGAGAATGATCCTGTAGCAATACCGCTACCATATGAGGCTCCCACTAGATCGAACCACCTTGGACTCAGTTGTTCCTTTATTATGTTTAGTCTAGAAGACCAACCAAAGCTGAATAGGAGTTTAACTTATCCCTTGTTACTACCTTTGTAAACATATATGCTAGATTATCATCTATATGTATGTTTTCCATCTTTAACTATCCATCATCCAAAACTGACCGAATGAAATGGTACCGCAGTTGTATGTGTTTTGTTTTTGAATGGAGAGTAGAATTATTAGCAAGATGAATGACACTCTGAATATCTATAAACAAATAATTGTGCATCTATGGGTGTCCCAATTACTCCATGCAAAATTGAAGCCATATCATCTCCTTGGCTACCTTTGTAGTAGGAACATACTCTGCCTTAGTAGTGGATAAATCATTCACCTTTTTTAACTGAGAAACCCAACTCACTATCATCCCACCAACACTAAATACATATCTTGTAGTACTCCATCGGGTATCAAGATCCCCTGCCAAATATGAGTCAACATAGCCTTGTACAATAGTAGTAGATCCCCCAAACTGTAAAGACTTACTGGATGTACCTGCTAATGACTCCCACTACATGTGCAATATCTGGCTGAGTACATACCATAGCATACAATAAAATTTCTATAGATGAAGCATAAGGTACCTTGGACATTCTAGTCTCCTCTTCTGGTGTCTTTGTACACATCTCCTTAGTCAATTTCAAATGACCAGGCAAAGGTGTGCTAAAATATTTGGCATTCTCCATAGAGAAATGGTGCAACACCTTCTCAATATAATCAGCCTAAGATAAAGTCAATTTCCTATTTTTCCTATCTCTACAAATTTTCATACAAATGATTTATTTTGCTGACCCAAAATCCTTCATAATAAATTAATGTACTAACTGTTGTAATTTCAATCCCTTAATGTGATCCATGTTAGACCTAGCTATGAGCATATCATCAACATATAAACATAAAATAATGTAGCTATCATCATCCAACCTCTTAAAATAAAAACAATGGTCTGAATGACACCTAGTATATCCATGTTCATTCATAAAAGTGTCAAATTTAATATACCATTGTTGAGGTGCTTGCTTCAAGCCATATAAACTTTTCTTCAATCTGCACACTAAGTGTTCCTTACCTTTGACCTCAAATCCCTATGACTGTTCCATATATATTTCTTCATCCAAATAACCATGAAGAAAGGTTGTTTTAACATCAAGCTTCTCTAAAGTCAAATCTTTAGTAGCCATAATACTTAAAATAGTATGAATAGAAGTCATTTTAACTAAAGAAAATATATCATCAAAATCAATGCCCTTTTTCTATGCAAATCCTTTTACAACTAACCTGGCTTTAAATATTTTCTTTCTATCATCCTCCTCTTTTAGTCTATAAACCCATTTATTCTATAAAGCCCTTTTACCTACAGGTAACTTACATAAATCTAAAGTTTGATTTTTTAGCAAAAAGTCCATTTCCTCTACCATTGAAAACTCCCACTGAATCTTTGTATCCACCTACATAGCTTCATCATAACATTCTGGTTCACCAACATCTATTAATAAAATAGAATACAAAGAGGGAAAAAATCTTTCTAGAGGTCTACTTAACCTTGTTGTCTGTCTAACATTCACTTGGGTTTGTGGTATTTTTTTTTGTTGTTGTTGTTGCGGAGCATAAGGAACTACTAGAACATCATCTTTTGGAGTATCATCTAGTACTACATAATTATTTTCTTTCTTCTCATGTTGCTGCAATAGACCTTTGTACAACACTTTCTCATTGAATATGATATCCCTTCTTAAAATTTTATGATTTTCAAAACCCCAAAGCCTATAACCAAATTCATTAATGTCATATCCAAAAAATACACATTTCTTTGACTTATCTTCCAGCTTGGTTCTATTTTCAAAATCTATATGTGCAAATACTTCACAACCAAAGGTTTTGAGAAAATAATAACTCACCTTCTTGCCAGTCCATGCTTCCTCTGGAATACCACAACCCAAAGGACTAGAGGTACCTCTATTGATTAAATATATTGTTTTATTAACATCCTCCATCCACATGTTTAAGGACAACCCAACATGCAACATCATACTCCTTGCATTCTCCATTATTGTCCTGTTCATGCGTTCATCCACTCCATTTTCTTATGGATTCCTTGGTATAGTTTTCTTCCTATGAATACCATAGAGGAACAATAATCTTCAAATTTTGTGCTGCAATACTCACCACCATTATTAGATCTAAGAAATTTTAGAATTTTACCAGTCTCATTCTCAACCAAGCATTTCCATTTCTTAAAAATTTGAAATACATCAGATTTATGTCTAAGGAAATAAATCCATACTTTTCTTGTTGCATCATTTATAAATGTAACATAATACAGAGAGCCATGAAGGGAAGATACCTAAGCTGGTCCCCATACATCTATATGGACAAGCTCTAATTTTTTATTTTTATTTTGTCTTCCCACTCTTCACAAAACTAACTCTCTTTTGTTCTCCATACACACAACTTTCACAGAAATCCATATTGACACATTTTAGACCTAGTAAAACTTTTTTTGAATGAAGTAATTTCATACCTTTTTCACTCATGTGCCCAAGTCTATTGTGCCATAGTGTTCTTTCAGAATCTACAACAACCGTTTGATGTTCTTCTTGCTCAACTCCAACAACTGTTCCTGAACATTCATTTTTCTCTGAAATAATTAAAGTAGAAGGAATAGTATGACCTGTACAAAGATATAAGGTGCTTACTTTCACACCTTTTTCTACTACTAAGGAACCCTTTGAAACCTTCCAATTTCTATTATTAAAAAGTACCTATGCAACCCTCATCACCCAGTTTCCCTACTAAAATTAAATTCCTACTTATCCTTGGGACATGTCTTACCTCTTGTAGTAGCCAATGATTCCTATTCTGCAACTTAATCTTAATTTTTCCCTTTCCAACAATCTAACAGGTTTCATTATCTCCCAAATAAACTATCCCAAAATCTCCTTGGACATAATCAAGAAAATAGCCTCTATGAGGTGTAGCATGAAATGAAGCCCCTGAATCTAAAACCCATGAATCATCAACACTTTCTAAAGAAAGAAGCAAAGAATCCTCTTTAGATTTATTACTTACCACATTTTCCTCATTGTTACCTTCTTGTTTGTCTCCTTCTTTATTCTTTTGAGACCGACAATCTTTCTTCTTATGACCTGGTTTTCCACAGTACCAACAATCATTTGGTCCTTTGGATTTAGACCTCTTTCCCTTTGATTTCCCATGATTTCTAGAATTGTTTCCTCTCTCATTCATTCTACCTCTACTTTGTGCATTCAAGACATTTACAAATGTAGATCCACCTGAGCTTTTCCTATGATTTTCCTCACTCAGAATCACACTGATAATATCATCAAATTTTAGGGTATTAGAACTAGAAATAGAGTTACTAATAGCCATTACCAAGCCATTCCAACTTTTAGGAAAAGAACACAAAATCAAGAGAGCCCTAATTTCTTCATAAAACATAATATTTATAGAAGATAATTGACTGGTAACCTATTAAACTCATTCAAATGATTAGTAACAGATCCACCTTCTTCCATCTTCATATTAAACAAACGCTTCATGAAAAATACCTTGTTTGAAGTGGAGGAATTTTTATACAACCTTGCTAGGGTTTCCATAAACTCTTCAATTGTCTTCACCTTCATAATATTAAATGCCACTAATTGTTCCAAGAACAATCGAATACTTCCAAGTACCTTTCTGTCAAGAATATCCCAGTCCTCATCATTCATTACTGATCGTTGCTTGGATTTTCCTCCCAATGGCTGCCATAGATCCTTCTAATAGAGATAGTCCTCCATTTGCATTTTCCATAATTGAAATTTCTACCCATTAAACTTCTCAACCTTTATGTTACCCTCATCTACCATTTCTCCCACTCAATCGTGAGACTCCCACTAAACCGTGAGATCTTATAGAGGATAATTGAAAAAGATCACTCAGATACCACTTGTTAGGATTAACAAGACATAAATAATAGTTAGATGCAAATATAACCAATATTAGAAAATAATAAACCATACAGAAGATAACATAAGTCACAAATATTTAATTTGGTTCACCCAATCCCTGGGCTACGTCCACCAACAACGAGTCCAATATTATTAGTATCCAGTGATTATAACTTGATTACAATCCGCAATCGCTTACAACTCAATAGTGCCGGAAGAAGATAATAAAACATCCATCATCATGAAAATCTCTAACCCTAAGAAATTTTATAAAAGTGTATTTTTCCTCTTTAGGGTTAGAATTGGTTACAACACGTTAGCTGAAAAAAAATAGCCATACAAAAATTAGCCAAAAATTTAATCAGGAAAAGAGCCCAAAAAATAGCCCCAAAAAATGAAAAAGTGTACAGTACTTTCTTGATTAGTCACCGCAAGCCAACATACACTCCTACCTTTGTAATGATTTAAGATTTCAAACTTAATTTTATCACCAGTCATGTGATGTGAGTTTTTGATGCTTAAGTTTCGTTGTTTATTAGTGTCTAGCACCTAGTCATTTTCTAGGCAATGTTGGTTGGTCATCATTGCGACCAAGCCATCTTGTAAAGGCTGAGCTATGTTTAGACTTGTATTTTGTATAGTTACTGAGTAGTAGTTACTACCAATCAAGTCAGAGGTCACCAAGTACTTTAGTAGTCGTCGAGTAGTTTATGCCGAGTTGTATAGAAGAGTCAGTGATGAGTACCAGTATATGAAGAACAATAAATATTGAGCATCAGAGACTTCATATGCTGAGCAAGCTACTTTTGACATATGTGTTTGTTATGGCACAAACACCAAGGTAAACCATTTTGGCCTACATCTATGCAAGATTTAATATTTTTTGAGGGAATCAAGGAGTTGATTACACCTTGTATTTATAATTATTAATCCCTATGTAAGTCATGTAACCTATCATGGAAAGGGAATGCCTAAGTGACACAAGTAGAGAATCTAGATCATTGATCTTGATCTAGGAGGTTTATTAGATGTTTATATAATATGAGATCTTAACCCTAAAATGATGTATGTATGGATGGATGTAATGAAGGAGATCTCATGTACATAGATCAAAGATGTATTTTGATATAGGAAGAGATCAGTCAGAGTGACCGAGAAAAGCAGTGAAGGACAAAACAAAGATACATTTGATTTTGAGATTAGATAAGTATTGGAAAGAGGAAATATGTTATCATCATTTTCAGTGAAAACTAAAGGATCGGGTACTAATACATTTTAACAAGTGAATTAGGGTAAATCTTTTAACATAGTAGTCCTAATAGGCTTTCATAAATCTCTTAACCGAGTGCTTACTTATTTGTAAGTTTTAAATCCTTTAATCAAGGTAGATTGTATAAGTCTGTAAGCTCTTAATAAGGTAGACACCTCATGGGGTAGATCATCTAAAGTGATCAAACTTTGTATCCCTAACAGGAAAAATTTATATTGTAGTAGTAAATATTTGTGGATGTCATCCCCACCCCAATTTTACCTTTCAAGGGTTTTTGGGTAACCAAAATATATGTGTTATGTGTCTCATTTCATGGATAAAGTTAGAATGTTAGATCTATTTTAGTATTGAAATTCATGTTTATGATATGTAAGTTGAATTTATGTCAAAGTGGAATTAGTAATAGGTATATGATTTACCCCCCTTTGAGTATCTCACTTCCCATATTAGATTTCCAACAATTGGTATCAAAGTTTTGGTCTCTTAAAAGAAGTATAATCACTTGTGAGTTAAGGTCTTGAAAATGGAGGTCCATAAGTTGGGAAAGATCATAGAGAATTAGAAAATTGACATTCAGCTTGCATTACACCATCTTGAAGTGGCCAAAGGAGAATTGAAGAAATCTTTAAGTAGAAGGAAAGAATTGGCAATTTAATAGAATGATACACAATATCAAGAAGAGGATGTTGGCATTAAGCATAATTGCCACTAGTGACAACACTTATTTGCATTCTGGATACAAACCGAGCAGACAGTGCAAACCGAGCAGACAGTGCAAACCGAGCAAGTTAGTACAAACCGATCAGGACAATGTAAACCGAGTAACATCTTGTCTACCGAGTCACCAGTACTTACCGAGTTCAATACCTACCGAGTGATCAGTATGAACCGTGCCTTCACTTCTACCGAGTGCATGATGATGCCGAGTAATGCAGTGGACGCCGAGTATCAGAAAGTCACCGAGTCAGTTTGAAGGAACCGAGTAACTACTTGGGCCGACTTAGTAGCACTCATGTTTATTTGTCAAGCCAACTGTGTAATTGTAATTGTAATTAATTGTTTAAGACCTGTATATAAGCAATGTTGTAAAAAGATGAAATGTATGAAGGAGAATATATGTGAAAGAAAAAGAAAGGCAGAAATAAGCGAATTGCAGAAGGCTTCAGAAGTATAAGGTACAGCAAAGACAAATTCATCACAGAAGGTGATCAGTACATCAGAGAATCTCAATCAGCAATCCAGTTGCAAAGCAGAGATCTACTGTTTCATTCTAACAGGTGAATCAGTACTAAATCCTTTAACCGGGTAGACTTAACAGTCTTTGTAAAAATCTCTTTACCGAGTGCATACTTCACTGTATGTTTGTAAATCCTTTAACATGGTGGATTTAGCAATCCTTATTGCTCCTAATAGGGCAGATCATCAGAAGTGATCAAATTGTAAGCCTTAACCGGCCAACTTTATTCTGCAGTACTAAAGCTTTGTGGGTTTCATCCCCACCCCAGTTTTACTTTCTTTTGGAAGGTTTCTGGGTAACCAAATCTATGTGTCATTATTGTGAATGCTTTTAAGTTTCATGCTTTCTGTATGCAAAGGTTAAAAGGTAAATTTCATGTTGAAATTGTAAGAAAATTTGGAGTTACTGATTCACCCCTCCCCTCTCAGTAACTCGGTTAATTCCTGAATATTTCCAACAATTGGTATCAGAGCTACATTGGTTCTCAAGACAAAGCTTAACTAGCTTGAGCAAAGATCCAGGACAATGGAGGTATTCAAACTGAACAAGGTGATTGAAAATGAAAAGCTAGATCTGGAAATAGCCATAGCTAAACTCAAAGAAGCAAAAGAACATCTTTCCCAATCCCTAAAGAGAAGGAAGGAACTTGCAAATCAGATGAATGATCAGAATTACATCGCAGAAAAGATTGAAGATCTTCTTCCCTCAAATAACTCAGATGAAGCAAACAATGCTATCAAAGAACTCCTAGAAAAGAATGGGTCTCTGCAGGAAGAAGTGAGAAATTTGAAAAGAGAACAAGAACTACACTCTACAAGATTCTGTGAGATCTTGGAACAAAGAAACAAGTTGAAAGATGAATTAGATGGAAGAAACATTGAAGTCCAAAACAAAACCCTTCAACTAGAAAATCTAATTGATCAGATCTCTCATACAAATGAAGAAATTCTAAATCTAAGATCAGAAATAGAAAACACAAGAGAAGAACTAAGATCTAAAAAGGAAACCAATCTAAGATTGATGGATGACCTAAACGCTGAAAAACAAATCAATGAAGGAATGCTGAAAAGTCAAGAAGACTTGAATCAGCTGTATGAACGAAATCTTCATAGGCAAAAAGGAAAAGCAGGACTTGGATACAAAGAAGAAGGCGAATCCTCTAAGCAAGGTACTCAAAGAAATCAAAAACCTACTTGTAATCATTGTGGTAAAATAGGACATACTTCAAATAAATGTTGGAACAATGAAAAAGCAGAATTCAATGGAAAATGTTATAGCTGCAATCAACCCGGTCACAAAGCAAATGAATGCAGGGAAAAACCTAGATTCAGAGGTAATTGTCACAAGTGCAACAAACAAGGTCACAAGGCATCCGAGTGCAGATCCAAGACATTTAATCCAGCAGAAAAAATCATGAAAGCAATGTTTGGATGGGACTACAACACCTGGTGTAGATGTCATTACTGTGGAGAATATGGACACATTGGCATGAATTGCATAAAACATCATCTAAGGAAAAGAGATACTACCATAAGATGTTTCAAATGCACTAAACTCGGTCACATAGCCAGAAACTGCATGAATGCTAGTGAAATTGAAGAAGGAAAGAAGAATGAAGCAACTAAGGTTAGGAAACAGGTAAGACAAAAATGGATTCCTAAAGCTACTGAGAAATCCAGTCCAAGTAATGGAATGGATGGATCTACCGACTCAAACTAAATTTCCAAGGAAGCACTGGAACTGTATTCTCATAGATCAATCTCAAGCAGTTCCAGAACCAAAATTAAAAGAAAAGTCTAAATCAGCATGCAAGATGCAGTGAGATCATAGGGAGGTCGGTATAGTCTTCACCGAGCAAGGTCGGTATAGTCTTCACCGAGCAAGGTCGGTACCTGTCTTTACCGAGCGAGGTCGGAGCAGTATGAATTCTCGAGTTCACCGAGCTGCGAAGTCTTTTCCGAGCAATTAATTCTTAGTGGGTAACAGTCTATCAGAATTCCTACCCTAATTTGAAATGAGCATTAATGACAGAATTGTAAACAAAAAGCAAGTAATCGAACTCATTCTTCACCGCAAATCTTTAGCACTTTGAGAGCAGAAAATTTCAAGGGCAACCCGGCGATTCAATACTTTTGCGAAAGGAATTTTCTGTGAGCTACCATGGCATCATCCAGCACTTCAGCGAAGAAAGGATCTGATATGTTAGTCCAAGGGGAGTGGAAAGCACCAGATTTTAAGATCGTGCCCGCAATTGCAGCAGCCCTAGATCCGAACGGAGCTCAATCTCAGATTCCTCCTAAGGTACTGCTTATTAACGATATCCGCAATCATTTTAACTGTTCAATTCATGAAATGGGAAACCTAGAACTAGACATTGTGCGTGAGGAACTATGTGTGGATGGTATTTTGAAACCAGAGCACAAACATCTGGAAGATAAGGGTTTAGTTCACATTGCACATCTTCCTCAAAACTTTCGAGATAAATGGGTTAGGTACATTCTCAGCCGAGTACATGATGGCAAGATTTGGCTTGAGCAACCTATTGAGATCACAAAGAAAATGATTCAACAAGTCACCGGTCTTCCCATGTTGAACAAAGCTAAAACTACCAAAACCCTAGGTCGGACGGAACTAGAGAAGAAAACCCTAGCCGATTGGGATGGTAGAGGCATGAAAGTTAGCAGCATTACCGATGCTGAACTAAAGTTTGGTACACATATCATTGCCCACAAGATTTACAGTTCTAGTCGACAGAACAGTGTCTCCTGTGAAGCTATTGACCTAGCATACAAAGTGGTCAAAAACAACTTAACATTTGACCTAGCAGACTTATTGTTGAAATAGTTTAACAAGAACATGGAAAGCATCAAAACTTCCAAAAACAATCCATGTAAGTTTGGATCCTTGTTGGTCTGTTTATTCTTCTATGTTCAGAAATTCTTCCCTTCTAAAGGAAAAGTTGTATGCAGAAAAGATGTGCCAGTACTCTATGAAATAAATGAATACATCGCAGAAATGGGTGAAAACTTTGAAAGCATCATGGATAATTATTTTGAGTCTTTCAAAGAGAAAATGAATGACAAATTCTGAATTCCACAGAAGTTGGTGGAAGATTACAAAGATGACATCTGTTTTATGGTAGATTGTGATAATGTGTATATTCAAGCAGTTAAACCAAGAACTGTATATGTAAAACCTCTTCCTTATGAGGTAAATATTGATGAAACCAAGAATATCATTGAAGCTCTTCTAAATCAGCCTATCGATCCCAAAGCTCCATATTTTGGAACATATGATGAAGCTAAGGTGAGAATTGAACTAAGCATAAAGCTTCCACAGGTGGTAAACAAAGGAAAGAAGAGGATAGCCAAAATGCAAATGATAACCGAGGACAAAGAAGAAATAGATGAAAAAGAAGAGGAAAAGGATGAGAAAACAGAGGAACCAGAACCTGCAAAGAAGAAAGGAAAATTTTTCATCACTAAGGCACCTGTGCCTCCCACTGCTGTGTTTACAAGGAGAAATACAAGAGGCAAGGCAGACAAGGCAGAAAAGGCAGATAAAGACATAGTATTCAAAAGGCCTCCTCTAAGTCTTCAAGAAAAGCTCAAACTCTTTAGAGATGGATCAGGATCTGGAGTAAGTAACATAAAATCCTTGAGATATGAAACCAGATCGGAAGCAGAACAGAAGGAAATAGAAGATGCTGTTGTTGAGAAGATGGGACAGTGGAAATACTCTCCTGAAGAAATTACCCCACAGGTTCCAGCAGTTCTATTGAATCCAATAAAAATGAGATGGAGCAATGCAAGGCAAACTGTGATAGACATATTTGATCAAAACCTGAGACAGTTGATGCCGAGCTTGAATAATGATGAAGTAAAGAAGGCATTAAAAGAAAATGAAAATAAGATGACATTGAAGTTCAATACTTGTTTGATTTTGATCAACAATATTGAATCGGTTGTGAAGGCTGCAAAAGCCACATGGAAGAACATATACCACCTTCACCAACCGAGCATTGAAACTGTAATAATAAAAGATATTGAAGATGATAGCGATGAACAAGAAGAAGAAACTGAGGTAGATGATACTGTAAGGATAGCAGCAGAAGTCATTGCATCCCTTCCTACCTCTCCAGTGAAAGTCTCCACATCCAGCCCAGAGACACCTTCAAGCATGGTTGTGACAACTTCCACATTTGTCCAATCATCTCTAGCAACATCAGAGGCAGCCACCGTTTCTTCTACCGAGCTGCAGTCTCCTGTACCATCAAGTTTTCCAGCAGTAAGTTTTCTAGCTTTTGAATCTTCAAGTATAAATATTTTAAGTTCTCCAGTAGAAAGTATACCAGTATCAATAGCCAGCCCTACTTTATCTACTGTCACTACTACAAAAGCATTAAGTACAGATAAGCCTAAAGCTCTACCGAGTATAAAATTTTTGGGTAAAAATGTAGTTGAGGATATAGACCTAGATGAAGAGATAGAGATTCCTACATTAGATTTTGCAAATCTCTCAGCGGACCAAATGCAGAATATAGGTGAGATCCTCCAAAGGAAAGCAAAACAAAAGAAGCTTAAAGAGGAGAGAGACAAGGAGTATCAAATCATCAAGGATGCTAAGGACATTTTGTCTGATGCATTAGGCATTAAAGTAGACTCCTCCCAGCATGTTTTGTTACAATTAGCAGAAGCAGTTGAGAAATACAATGAGGACTCATCCGGGACAGAAAAGTTAGTTGAAAGAGCCGAGAAGAAATTCAACAATAAAGTGCTTGAGCACATTGCTCAGCACATAGCTATTAACTAAGTGGAATTGTCTTCAGTTTTGTCTAACATAGAATCTATCTATTCGAATGCTACCTCTCTTTTGGCCAGACTATGCAATTTTGCCGAGTTCACAAAGGATGTTAAAGATAAAATGAATAAAATGGATGAGGATATGAAGATTAGCATACAGAAGCTGCAACTTGAACCAAGTTCAAGCTCTGCTCATCACATGAAAATTTCACACCTATCTAATATGCAGTTTGATCTACTGAAAGAAGACTCAAGGATCCGGTCCACACTACTAGACATCCAACACATGATCCTTCCCATCATGAATACAATGTATAAGCACATTGAACATTCCAGAACATTGATTCATGACAATCAGTTCTCTATAGCAGATCACATGATTGAACTCTCTACAGAAGTCCAAATTGCTATACAAACATGTAAGATCCTACAAGAAATTTGGGACAAAACCCTGGCACTAATAATGAAGGTACATTCTAATTTCTTATCAAATTTTGGATTCTCTCTGTAAATAACTTGTATATGCACCTTTGGCATTATCATCAAAAAGGGGGAGATATGTATAGAAGGAGAGATATGTATACAGTTATAGATTTGTATAAGGAACAGTTAGCACATTGAAAGGGGGAGACAATATATAAAGCCCTATAACAAAGACAAATTTTGAAAAATCAAAATAAAACTCAGCATGATTCGTGTATATAAATTTTGGCCAATAAGTGTTTTTGTCACTAATGCCAAAGGGGGAGATTGTTGGCATTAAGCAGAATTGCCACTAGTGACAACACTTATTTGCATTCTGGATACAAACCGAGCAGACAGTGCAAACCGAGCAGACAGTGCAAACCGAGCAGAGAGTGCAAACCGAGCAGACAGTGCAAACCGAGCAGACAGTGCAAACCGAGCAGACAGTGCAAACCGAGAAGACAGTGCAAACCGAGCAGACAGTGCAAACCGAGCAAGTTAGTACAAACCGATCAGGACAATGTAAACCGAGTAACATCTTGTCTACCGAGTCACCAGTACTTACCGAGTTCAATACCTACCGAGTGATCAGTATGAACCGTGCCTTCACTTCTACCGAGTGCATGACGATGCCGAGTAATGCAGTGGACGCCGAGTATCAGAAAGTCACCGAGTCAGTTTGAAGGAACCGAGTAACTACTTGGGCCGACTTAGTAGCACTCATGTTTATTTGTCAAGCCGACTGTGTAATTGTAATTGTAATTAATTGTTTAAGACCTGTATATAAGCAATGTTGTAAAAAGATGAAATGTATGAAGGAGAATATATGTGAAAGAAAAAGAAAGGTAGAAATAAGCGAATTGCAGAAGGCTTCAGAAGTATAAGGTACAACAAAGAAAAATTCATCATAGAAGGTGATCAGTACATCAGAGAATCTCAATCAGCAATCCAGTTGCAAAGCAGAGATCTACTGTTTCATTCTAACAGGTGAATCAGTACTAAATCCTTTAACCGGGTAGACTTAACAGTCTTTGTAAAAATCTCTTTACTGAGTGCATACTTCACTGTATGTTTGTAAATCCTTTAACATGGTGGATTTAGCAATCCTTATTGCTCCTAACAGGGCAAATCATCAGAAGTGATCAAATTGTAAGCCTTAACCGGCCAACTTTATTCTGCAGTACTAAAGCTTTGTGGGTTTCATCCCCACCCCAGTTTTACTTTCTTTTGGAAGGTTTCTGGGTAACCAAATCTATGTGTCATTATTGTGAATGCTTTTAAGTTTCATGCTTTCTGTATGCAAAGGTTAAAAGGTAAATTTCATGTTGAAATTGTAAGAAAATTTGGAGTTACTGATTCACCCCTCCCCTCTCAGTAACTCAGTTAATTCCTGAATATTTCCAACAGAGGATACTATAGGTCTATTTTACAATGGAAATTCCACTGAAAGTGATGCATCTATAGAAGATCTATTAGAAATAAATAACATACTGAATGAAGATATCAAAAATGTGAAGAGAGAATAGGAAATTCAATCAGTAAGACTATGTGAAGTAATTGAACAAAAAAAGAAAGTTGAAGAAGACAATCTACAATGGTTGAAGAAGACAGAGGAAAAATGTCTATAAGACTTTATGAAAGGACATATGACATGAAAATTATAACAAAAAATCAATTGGATATGGTAAATCAACTGCTACTTGCTAATCAAGAGTTAAGCAGAAAAGATATGGATATCACAAATCTAAGATTAGAAAATAGTCAACTGAAGAATGAATTGAGATCTGAAAAGGAACTCAATGAAAGGATGAAAAAACCAAATGAAGCTATGAAATACTTTGAAGAACTATTGAGGTTACCAAGAAGATCTAGTGATACTTCGGGACTTGGACATGATGAGCACCTATCATCCATTGAAGAAGGAGAATCATCAAAGAATGGGGAACGGAGGAAATAAAAGTCAAAGAGAAAAAAACCTACATGCCATCATTGTGGAAAGCTAGCACACACAACAAACATCTATAAAATCAAGAAAGGTAATTCCAATCCTAAACCAAAGTTCAACGAATTTTTTTTTAACTATAAGAAGCATGGACATTAGGCACATGAATGTAGGTCAAAGGTGAGTAATCCACCTACTACATCTAGATTTGAAGGAAATTGTTTTAACTGTAAGAAATATGGTCATAGAGAACAAGAATGTAGATCCAAAGATAAGTGGACATCAAATAAGTAGAATAAAACACCTAGGAAAGGTAATATATTCAATTGGGACTACAATACATGGTATAGTTGTGATTATTCTGGAGAATATGGTCATATTGGAGTAAACTGTATGAAGACACATTTTAGAGGTAAATCCAAGAGTTGGATGAGTGGAAGTCTGGTCTGTTACAAATGCCACAAGATTGGTCATATAAAAAGAGACTACAGAGCACAAGCATTGAGTAATGAACAAATTAGAAATGAAGAAACAATTGAATAGATAAGGAATCAAATGAACAAGACATGGAGACAGAAAGAGGAAGCAAGCAGTAGTGGAGCCAGTGAACTTGAAGTCACCCAATCCAATGGATCAGGTGATCACACTACTTCAAACTAAGTGAAGAAGGTATGTGAAGAACTCAATTTTATAGTTTCATATTTTACATCAGTTCTTGACATTTGATATGTTAAAGTCCATATCTGCATGAATTGAGATGCATCAAGACAGATTTGAGAAAAGATTTATATTACACATTTGATGTCGAGCATCAGTATTTAAGTCCATAGTGACCAAGTCAATCAGTGTGTGTCGAGCTTCTGTAATAGTTGAGATGTCATATGTACCAAGAATAACTAAATGGTAGCATTGACCAAGTCATGGTTTTAACCGAGTATGAGTACATGATAACTGAGTTGTCGTGTGAAGGCTGAGAAAGTTGTATTCACCTACATAGTGTACTGATCATTTAATGAAGCCCTAAAAGTTTCTATTTGATCCTATAAAGTGAACAATTACCATTCATTCTTATTTCACCTAGAGATTTGAGAACTTGCAAAGAAATTTTTTAAGTGACTGAGAAGAGCTATATGTGCTAAGCTAAGTTTGTGAAGATCTTTACAACATTCCATTGATAAACATCGTGAAGGAATGTTGAAACTAGGTATTACCGAGTAACTTGAACTTGTAATTTTAACCCTAAGTATTAGAGATATGGTATCTACCTCATCTGCAATAGCTAAGAAGTGAGGAAAAGAAGTCTTGAATGTCCAACTTGTGAGGAGTGAGGCATGCAAGCCACCTAAATTTCAAGTCATTCCTGAAAGTGCAGTGAAGGGAGATCTCATGGGAGCCCTGTCATCGAGTCTGCTGAGGGTTTTGATGATACATGATGTGTGCTCATGTTATATGTGCAAAATTATAGATATTGGTGATTATGAGTAGAGGGAGGCACACAACAAGTTATGTATCAATAGAGTGTTGAAGGTAGAACATCAAAAAATTGTCGAGGAAGGGTTAGTGCGTGCCCTAGATTTCCCATGAAACTTTAAAGTTGAATGGATTAAAATTGTATTGAGAAGAGCTCATGATATGAAGACATGGTTGGAGAATGGACCGGTCAAGATCACCAAGGATATGATTCACCGAGTCACCACATATCTTAGTCTTAACAGGAAGAAAACAATGAGATGCCAGAGTAAAGAGATAATTCAAACAAATACTTAGGCAGTATGGAATAAGAGAGGAATGACAATACCCACAATCATAGATTCGGAGATAGATTTGGCAGTGAGAGTGATTGCTCACAAATTTTATCAGACAAGTAGGTTAGATAGTGTTCCTTGCATTGCAGTCAATCAAGCATGGAAGATGGTAAAGAAAGATCATAATTATGATCTTTCCAAGCTACAGTTGACCTAACTTATAGAGAACCTAACTTAAATTAGGAAGGCCAAGAATTCTATGTGTAAGTTTAGTTCTCTAATCATTTTTTTATTCTTCTATGTGAAAAATAGTTTTCTTTCCATAGGAGATGTTGTATGGAGTAAGGATTGACCTATAACCCAACAGATAAATTATTTTATTCATCAGTTAGGAGAGAATTTTAATATTTTTATGGATAGCTACTTTGTGGAATTCAAGAAAAATATGAGAAAGAGGAGTAGAATCCATGTATCCCTAGTAGATAAGCACTACACTGATATATGCTTTCTAGTGGATATCGACCATACCTATGTTCAAGCTATTATGCCTAGAGTAGGATGGATAAGTCCATTACCTTATGAGGTGAATCTAGATGAAACATCAGCAACAATAACCACTTTACTAGTAGAGAAGATTTATAGGAAAGCTTAACCTTTTGGAAACTATGAAGAAGCTAAGTCAAAAATAACTATGGGGTTAAAGTCTAAAACCCTTGAGAGAAAAAGAAAGAAAATAGTCAATAACCTAGAGAAGATGCTAGGAGAAGGTGAAGAGTAAAATACTCCTCTTGAAATAACATAAGGTTTGGGAGAAGATAAATCTAGTGAGTCTGAAGGAAGTAATGATGAGGAAACTAAAATTCTAAAGAAGGGAAAGGAGGTATCAGTTGTCGAGATGAGTAGAAGGAAGTTAGTCTTGGAGAAGGATGATGATAATGAAGAAAAGATAGACACAAATGACAATACAAAGTTTAAAGTGGCATCACATAGACGTCCAATGAACGTGGATGAAATATGCCACAATATCAAAAGCACTATTGGATTAGCAGGTTTTAAGATAATAAAATTTGAAAAACTAAGTAATGATGACAAAGAAAAAGTTGAAGAGGATATGCTAGAGATGATATGCACTTTCAAGATGACACCTCTACAAATTGGGAATCTCATCCCTAAAGAACTATATAATGGAATTGATCAGAAATGGTAGTATGCCATCATGATAGAAAAATAGATAAGGGAAAGTACATTAGCTCAGACCATGTCCGATTTATCACCACAATAAATAAAGGCATATATGGAGCAGTACAGAAATAGGTTTTTACCTGATCTTAGGGCCTATTCAAGGTTGAAGAACTTGTTGTGGAAAGAAAAAGATTGTGGAAAATCATTTTTGGGTTATTAATTGATTAGAGTCCACAACCGGGTGAAGGTACATCCAGCCAGGTAGAACTGGATAATAAGGAAGACATTGATGAGCCTCAAAATCTTGAGGAAGAGGAAAGAAAAAAGGTAGAATTAAGTGGATCATAGGATGTGATCACAATAGAGGATATCCCTGAGGATATACCAGTTAACACCAATGTATTGACCGAGGAAGAAATAAAGAGTCAACTTCTTACCAAGGAAACTTCTGGTCACTCTATACCAAGTACCAATCCTTTTCTTATATAGGTACATAATTATACATGGATTGAAGGTAATTCAACTATAGACAATTCACCTTCAAGCTCACACACAGTCATAATTGAGCAATAAGTATTACATACTACAAGTACCGAGAAATAGGACAAGCCGACAATAACAATTGAGAATGCACTTGTCGAGGAGGATAAGAAAGAACAAGGTGAGGAGAGCCTAAAAGATCAAGAAGATAAGTCTGCATTAGAAATGATAGGTACTCATATGGAGGAAAATAAGAAGACTAAGGAGGAAACAATCAAGGAGAATCCAGAGCCCAAGGAACAAGAAGTTATTAAAGCTTTAATACATATGCCGAGTGGAAATACACCTAAGAAGAAATCACATAATAAAAAGGAGAAATCTCCAGCTACACATGTTACACTTGATGAATTTATAGTGATTCTAAAGTGGGACACTGATAACTTGACATATGATCATATGCAAATTTTGCAAGATCTTTTGAAGAAGAAAATCAAGCAAGAAGAGTTAAGGAGAGAGCATCAACATAAATAGGTATTGCATGAAATCAAAGGTATATTCATAGAATCCTTTAAAATGGATGATGTGAATGAAACCTCACCTATTTTGGAACAAATGGTTCAAATTTTTAAGAAGGTGAATAGTGATGATAGTGAAGAAAATGAGAAACTTATGTAGTGGTCTGAAAGAAAGTTTGAGACAAAGGTACTTGAAAAGGTCTCAATCAAGATAGCAGTAAAATAGGTAGAACTTTCTGCCTTAGTGACTAATTTATAAGAGGTTGTGCAAAATGTTCATTCTATGTACAAGAAGCTATGTAATGTATAAATTTTCACTAAGGATAATCAAGAATTGATTGATAAACTGCAAGTAGACTTAAAGTCTACAGCTCATTCACTCATCATGGATGCAACCTCCAGCTCCATTCATTTCACAAGGTTACTTCATGCACAAGGGGGATTAGCCGAGTTGATGGCTAATGACGGGAAAATAAGAGGCAAGCTAATTTATATCAAACTATGTTAACACCTCATCTGGACGTTATGCAGAAAGAATTGGTGTCAGAAAAGGAGTTAGTACAGAGTGATCCTCATCTCTCTATTGCTGAGAGTTTAGTTGATCTAGCTTCTCGGCTAGAAATGAAGATACCAGTTTTGGAGTTTGTCAAGTTAGGACAAGACAATTTCTTCAAAATGATAATGCAGCTCCATAAACTATTTTTGGATTAGTATTTTCTTACCCCTACACCCGAGCAACTTCAAGTGACAAAAACAAGGGGGAAATAAAATGACTTAAAGGGGAATGACATGAGTAACACAAAGAGAAAATATAGTGAGGAATGTATAGAAAGGTATGACATACTATTTTGTAATGTATATATTCAGTGTATGTCAAAGAGTCATATGTATATGTATGTAGAATCTTTTGAAGATTGAGTCAAAGTCTCAGGGGGGGTATTCAAAATCAAACTATCAAGTACTCTTTTGTAATGTAAAATTCATGAAAAAGTGTTTTTGCCACTAATGTCAAAGGGGGAGATTGTTGATCCCTAAGTTTTGCTATCTATTAGTGTCTTGCACTTAGTCATTTTCTAGGCAATGTTGGTCGATCATCACTATGATTGAGCCATCTTGTAAAGGCTGAGTTATGTTTAGACTTGTATTTTGTATAGTTACCAAGAAGTAGTTACTGTTGATCAAGTCAGAGGTCACCGAGTACTTCAGTAGTCACCGGGCAATTTATGCCGAGTTGTATAGAAGATTCAGTGTCGAACACTAGTATATGAAGAACAGTAAATGTTGAGCATCAGAGACTTCATATATTGAGCAAGCCAGTTTTGACATATGTGTTTTTTATGGCACAAAAACCAAGGTAAAGCATTTTGGATGATATCTATGCAAGATTTAATGTTTGTTCAAGGAATCAAGGAGTTGATTATGCCTTGTATTTCTAATCATTAATCCCTATGTAATCCATGTAACCTATCAGAAAAAGGGAATTCTTAAGCAACATAAGTAGAGAGTCTAGATCATTGATCTTGATCTAGGAGGTTGATTAGATGTTTATATAAGATGAGATCTTAACCCTAAAATGATATATGTATGGATGGATGTAATGAAGGATATCTCATGTACGCATAACAAAGAAGTATTTTGATATAGACAGAGATCAGTCAGAGTGACTGAGAAAAGAAGTGAAGGATAGAACAAAGATACATTTGATTTTGAGAATAGATAAGTATTGGAAAGAGGAGATATGTTATCATTATTTTTAGTGAAAACCAAAGGATCAAGTACTAATACATTTTAACAGATGAATCAAGGTAAATCTCTTAACGGAGTAGTCCTAATAGGCTTTCATAAATCTCTTAACTGAGTTCTTACTTGTAAGTTTCAAATCCTTTAATCAAGGTAGATTGTATAATTCTATAAGCTCTTAATAGGGCAGACCCCTCATAGGGTAGATCATCTGAAGTGATCAAAATTTTTAGCCCTAATAGGAAAAATTTATACTATAGTAGTGAAGATTTGTGGGTGTTATCCACACCCCAGTTTTACCTTTCAATGGTTTATGGGTAACCAAAATATATGTGTTATGTGTTTCATTTCATGGATGAAGTTAGAATGTTAGATCTATTTCAAGTATTGAAATTCATGTTTATGATATGTAAGTTGAATTTATGTCAAAGTGGAATTAGTAGTAGATATCTGATTCACCCCCCCTCTCAGTATCTCACTTCCTATATTAGATTTCTAACAGTGAGAAACCACTATCAATAATCCATTTATCACCTTTACTCACATATGAAATAAGTGCAGTTTTCTCATCTTCATCAAAATCATCTTTCATAGAAACATAAACAACTTCTACATCACAATCATCAGATTCACTAGATTCACTGTTAGTTTCTTCTTCAACAATATAACAAGACTTCTTACCTTTATCCTTGTATTCCTTATACCTTCTATGATCTCTTTCATTCCTTTGTTTCTATACTTGATTTCCCTTATTTCATCCTTATCATTCCTATCAGAGCATCTTGCTGTAATATGAAAAACTTTGTTACATGAAAAATAGATTATAGGAAGTTTACCTTTGAATTTTCCTTTTCCTCTTGGTAGCCTTCTAGCCATAAGTGCCTCAAGATCATCTAGATCATCATCAGAAGTATCACTATCACTATTAATGTCACTGTTCTTATATTTTTCTTTTCCTTTCTTAGACTTATGAAGAACCATTTGTGACTTGAATGTAGATTCAATATTATGTGTAGTGAAATTATAAAATTTGACAACTCAAAAGTAGTAAGCCTACCAACAAGACCTTCCAAAGTTAGGATGTTTCCAGGAGTACATCTTGATTCTTGTCTTGCAAAAACAGTAATAGCATAGATAGGAAGTAGGGTTCTCAGAACTTTTCTAATAATGGTTTCATCATCAATGCTTCCATTAGCTCCTCTAATAGCATTTACTACCTCTTTAACTCTACCACAACATTGAACAATGTTTTCACCTTCTAGCATTTTCATTTCATCAAACTTACCTCTTAAGATTTTAGATTTGGCTCTCAACACATTTGTGTCCCCACCATAGATAGATTCCAGTGTGTCCTACATTTTATTTTCATTAGTACAGTCCTTGATGTCTTCAAATTCAGGCTAACTTAGGGCTGATGCAATCTCCAACATTGCCTAGTTGTGTTTGTTGGTTCCTTTTTCCTCTTTTGCAGATTTACAATTTGATTGACAAACTAATGTCTCTGAATCTTTAAACCCACTCCAAATCTGACAAGAAAAAGGACCAATTAACAAGGCCTGAGATATTAGTCCTCCTACACTTTGAGCCTTAATGCTCAGGCGGGTATACCTGTGGATTAACTTCTTAAAGGAATCAATAAAACTTATTTGCATTTACTCAATACAAATACTATGCATTAATATTCTTGACAAATGAAGTGAAAGATTTTATCATTTATAAGTTGATTGATGATGAAAAACTGCTTCCTAAGAACATATCAATGTCTTATTCTAGGACATAGAGTCAAATACAACATACATTAACAAAAATTTTAACTCAAACACACCCAGAACCCAGAATAAGTGCTTTGTAGATTATTCCTCTCACTCTCACACTCAGACATCAGATTCTCACAAGAAACATGAATTCTCTAAAAATTATTTCTCAGAATTACCGCTCCCTTGAAAGGAACTCAAAAATAGATTCACAATCTACTTTGTAAACCATACATTAAATTGCTTTGCAATATTAACATAAAAGAACTCAAGATCACAACAAGAAGACATTCACAAATATGAGATGGAATCCAGTGTATTTTTATTAAAATTTTCATTATCAGTACATTGAAAATGGAAAAATGTAAGAACAAAATAGGAGATCAAAATTTTCTCTCTATTCAGTTGCTAATTTCACCATCCTTATACAAATACAACAACTTTCTATAGATAGAACTCATCATCCATCTTGGAATCCTGGAAGAATCAAGATGCAACAAGATTCGGATGGCTTAGGGAAAAATTAGGGTTTCCAACAACTACAAACACTTGCAACAATCAGGTAATTTACTAAAGAAAAGACATGCTAGAAAATCCAGAGCAAAATGATCCAATCTAATCTTCAATTAAGGCCAAAACCCTACTAGCAAGCCACAAGGACAGGAAAAATCTCTTTGGCAGCTAACATGATCAATACTTGGTAGATCGGCCACCCTTTCAATTAATAACCAGTCCTTTAATGTAGTTATTCTATTTTTAAAATAATAAGATATGATCAGATCAGTAGGAGTATTTAATTCTCAATTGCTTCGGCCCTGGAACAAAACAAAAATAGATTTGGCCTATCATTTCTTTCTTATTGATTCAATCCCACGGGAAAAACCCTTAAACAATTCAAAAATCTAGCCACAATGGTTAATTGACACATTTTAAAACATGTCTGTTGATCCTTGGCTTTCCCGGTACATTGTGTGGTTCAAAAAAATCAAATAAAACCTATGATTGACTTCAAACTTTGATTAACTTAAAAATTTATTTTCCACATCACTTCCATCGGTGACCAATCAGAAGAAAACACATCAGCAATACTTGGCACTAAGGACCCACCTTTTTACCAAATTCATCAAACTAGACACATGGCAGCAAGCCGTGATCCCATGACCACTAACAACCTTGCACCTTTTTATTGAGATTTTACACCTACTGCATGATCACCCTTGACCTACAATGCCTTTACCTTTAACCATGACAAACCCTTTAACCCTACATCATCTGGCGATCACGTGATAAAGGAAAATCTCACAATCTTTGAAGATTTGTCTTAACTATGGTTTCATGATGAAAATGAGTGACCAACACATATCTTGTGATCTCTAGATGTTTGGCTTGACCCTAGTTAGTTCATGAGATTTAGTGATAGCCGTTGATCCTCACCGCTATCAATGGTTGTTGCTCAATCTCCAAATATTTCATGACTTACCCATGATTTTATGAGATCATGAGAAAACCATCACACTAGATCGTTGAAGGTTAAGGCATCAATGCTAGACATTGGGAGACTTGGAGAAAGCTTTAATCACCAAGTCACTGAATGAAAATAACTAACTACCCAGGGCTTGGAGATTAAGAGATAACTGTTAAAACATTACTCAGTCACTTAATCTCTGGATCTTTGTACTTAACTTTCAGACTTCCCGAGACTTGGAGAGTGAAGCAGAATAATAACCATGATCCCAAAATACCAGTCCCACTTTCCATGATCCCCCCCTTTTTTTGCTAAAGCATCCAACTGCCATCGGGTTTTGCACTGCTTACCGACTAGGCACGAAAGACTTAACACCACTACCAAATTTCTCTCTTCTTACATCTATCGTACTTAGCACTACATATCAAATGAGTCCAAATAACATTGGGACTTAGGAAAAGTGACCGCTGAGACTTAGGAAATATTAAAGGCTGTCAGGGTTCAAAACTTAGGAAAATTTGAATGAGCCCGCTAGGTAAAAAAAAAGCTAAAAAGGAACATGGCCTCACCCGACGATGAAAAACAATATGTGCAGCAAAGGGGAACTTAAGCAACCCAAAAAAAGTAATGAGGAAATAGAAAAGGGATGGGATTTTATGGACTTTGACAAATTTTTGAAACCATAGAAACATGGATAAACCCTATTTCCTCATACACTTTGACAAATTTCAATGGATTTTGCAGGATAAGACCATTTTCATTAGATTTTTGCAATGACTAGAAAATGGGCTAACAATGGCTCTATCTGGGGATGATGGGTAACTTGTGCCCATGCAAGAACTTAGAATTTACTAGAAGAGAAGACCACAAACTTGACAAAAAAGAAAACTGCAGAGAGCACAAAGCAAAAACCTATTTACAAAGGCAAGACCTGATAGAAAAGAAACACACCACACCTCTATGTAATTTACAACATATACAAACCTAACTACTGTTCATGGTAAGAAAAATACCTTCAACTGAAGTATTTCTTCGAGAACTATACTTTTCATCAATCAAATATGGCCCTAACTATTAGGAATAAGGTGTCTCAACCTTGGATAATTCCTATTCTTATTATTTGTTTTGTAAAATGTTTTTCTTGCAAATAATGTAATTAAGTGTGAGTGTACATGTCTAGTTGGCATGTCGATGTGTCACTCCACTTGATGTGTTAGCATCTTGAATTGTGTGTAAGGAGATCATGGCTGAAACGGTTATGACAGATTCTTATGACACGTAAGAGCTATGTCTAGAAGATTCAATGACAGGTGAAGACATGTGGCAACTGATAAAATTGAGTACTATACACTCTTCCCCAATCATGGGGTTCGGGTTCCTATTTTCTCAGAGAATGGTAAAACCCTAATACGGCTACCTTTGGAAGTTGCCCTAAAAAGGGAAGCATATGATATAAGCATTTTTAGGGTTGTGAAGATAGGAGAAGTAAGTAAATTGTTGGAACATTTTAGGCTGCCATGATTTGTCTTCAAGAGTTGAAAAAAATCTTCTGAAAGAACTTGCATTGCAAGTGTATTGTAAACTGTAATAGTTTTGAATAATACACTATGCAGGTTTTGGAGTGCTGGGGTTTTTACTGAAAGGTTTCCCTAGGGTAAATCATTTTGTCATTCTCTATTTTTTTTATGCATGGTATATGGCTACAATATCATTGTTAAAGTAGTTAATGAATCTAAAATTGTAAGGATTTAAAAAAATTTGCACAATACTTTCCTTTAGAGATTAGTGTGGGAAGCTATTTCCGCACCTAAGTTTCCTTACACTAACTAGATTGGATCAAATTTTCCATGTTTCCTCTTGTCTTCCAATCTAGCATTCCCAAGTAATACCAATTCATTGAGTTCAAATTTCCTTTCTACAACTTTCTTGTCACACAAGTTCAACTTGCAACTGCAACTTAGCATTCTTTGAAGCTGATTCTCTCCTGGTTTTATCCAACTTGATCAAATCTTTAATCCTCAACATCATGTCATCATCTAAGTCCTCATCATACAATTGGACAAACTTGTACATCTCTAATAAGTTGTTTTGAGGCATCCTTTCATGT
This sequence comes from Chamaecyparis obtusa, assembly GCA_027943335.1. NCBI lineage: Eukaryota > Viridiplantae > Streptophyta > Pinopsida > Cupressales > Cupressaceae > Chamaecyparis > Chamaecyparis obtusa. The sequence continues at coordinate 1,005,425 of BSBK01000056.1, read as the reverse complement.
ATTCCATACACCAAATCAAATGGTGCACACCCAATTTCCCTCTCAACAGTTACTCTATCAGCCCACACTGCTAATGGCAATTTGAATTCCATGTTTTTTTATTCTTTTCAAGGATCATTTTGAGAACCCTTATCAATTTCTTGTTGGTTGATTCTACTTGTCCATTTCCTTGTGGATGGTAGGGTGAAGTGTATGACATCTGAATCCCTAAAATTTTGTAGAATTCCTTGTACTCATTAGATCTGAAACACATTGCATTGTCATAGGCAATTCTTTTAGGACAACCAAACCTAGTAACAATGTTATTTAATAGGAAATCAGTCACCACATTTCTTGTTGCATTCCTTATGGGAATAGCCTCTACCGATTTTGTAAATTAATTAGTGGAAACTAAAATCCAAGAGTTCCCTCCACTAGACTTGTTTGGTATTTCTCTAATAAAGTCCATTCCCCATTGTTGGAAAGGGGCTTGCACATCCACTAGCTTCAATGACACATTTCCTAAAAAATTGAACTTACCAGAAAATCTTTGACAAGCATCACACTTCCTCACCAGTCTTTTTGCATCTTTGAAAATTGTGGGCTACCAAAAGCTTGCTCTCAAAACCTTTTGAGTGGTAGTTTTACCCATGTAGTGTCCACCACATATTCCTTCATGCATTTCCTTTAGCAATTTGTTAGGCTGACTTTCATCTACATATTTCAGAAAAATGCAATCCATATTTCTTCTCCATAATTTAGATATGATGATAACATACTTAATTGCTTGCATCTTTAGAGCTCTTTTGTTGCTATCATCCAATCCTAATGGACACTTCATACTCCTTAAATAATAAATAACATCTTGATGCCAGATACAGTTATCCATATCACATGTGTAATCAATTTCAATCTAATTTATCTGATTTGCACCAAGATTTGACTGAGCCATCAACTTTTCCAATCCTTGGCCTCTAATCAATTTGGTAATCTCGATATCAATGTTAGACTCCTAGACTCTATTTATCCATCTGCATCTCCTCCCAGATACTTCCTGCTATGAAAAGATGTCCTGAATTGCAACACTTGGTACAAAAGAAATCACTTTTGCTCCCATGAGATAACATCTAAAAGCTTTCATAGCCTTTACAAGTGCATAATCTTGCTTTTCATTTATATCATACTTTAGTTCAATAGCTTGTAAAGACTTACTGAAGAAAGCAATAGGTTGTTCAAAACCCTCACCTTTTTTATGTAATAGGACTACAACAATAGTGTGAAAAGAAGTAAAAGAGAAGATATGCATTGGAATACCATAATCTGGTTCCTTAAGCACAGGTGCATCCTTGATTTCTTGTTTGATATTTTTGAAGGAAATATCAGGCTCACCATCCCATTTGATCTCAGATCCTTTCTTCAATTTTTTTTTATATAGGCCTACTAATCTCAGCGAAATTTGTAACAAATCTCCTCAAGAAATTTACTTGGCCAAAGAAGGATTGGATTCCTTTTACATTTTTTGGTTTATGAATTTTGTCAATGGCCACTACCCTTTCTGGATCAGTTCTTACTCCCTTCTTTCCAATTAGTTGGCCCAGTAATTTTCCCTCAGTCACACCAAATGCACATTTCCTAGGAATCAGAGAAATACCATATTCCAGGGCTCTATCAAATATATTCTCTAAATGTAAGTGTAAAGGATAAAATATGGATGGGGTCCTAGAATAATGGTTTACACATAAAAGAGACCCCAAAGCCAATATTTTACACTTACATTTGAATTCTATTGATATGGGAAGTAAATGTAAATGACTAATGTTGAAATTAAGAAATAAAGGTACTTACCTCTAAAAAAGAATCGGCTGAAAACCCTATCAAACAATCTCAAAAACTGTTGATTCTTGTCATAATTAACCAAAACTGCAAGATCTACAAAACCCAGAAATCTTTTTCTGAGATGAGATCAGGTCAACCTTGACCCTCATAAAAGGTCAATGATGACCTGGAGATTTTGAAGGTCAACTTTGACTTTGTTCATGGATCTTGGAAGTTTGGCGAAAAGCGTATCCAAATCTACTCTCAAATCCAAAGTTCTGCACCTGTATGTGCAAGAAAAGGAGGGGTTTTTTGTTGGGGGGAAGGGGTTTGCCTCAGTCAAACCCCAATTTAGGAATTAACCTTGAAATTGAATTGAAATGTAATGTGCATAAACAAAGTAATTGAATCAAATCACCTTGCTTATGTTGAAGTCCTTGTAGAGGATTTGAATCCTCAAACCCACAAGTAGGAATGCTTCAATGGATGTAGAATCAAATGTAGGATGTCTCCAATCAATTGTCTTTAGATCTTCAACAACAATCTTGAATGGATCTTGAATTTGGAAGAGGAATGAATGGAAATAGAGGAATCTTCAACACGAGAGCTCCATAGAGCTTGAATCCTTCAATGGCTTCTAATGAATCTCCTTGATGAATTGAATGTTTGAAGGCTTGAATGCTTGATCTTCTTGCTTGCTTGCACTTTAGAGCTTGAGAGATTATGAGATGAGATGGAAATTTGATGGAGAAAATGAGAGAGGAAGGCTCCCTTTTATAGCGATCTAGGGCACAAGAGGGGCCTCGTAGAAAACAATAATTAAGGGCCCATGGCACAAAACTCTCGAGAGGTGCACATGGAGAGGAAATTAAATTAAAGTCCTGGCACAAAACTCTAGGAGGGGACCACCCTTAATATAAAAATAAAATAATTATTTAAGAGCCTTGTTACAAAATTTGAGGTAAAGCCAACCCCAAAATTAATTTGAACATTAGGCACAAAACTTGAGAAAGGATAATCTCCAATAATAAATTAGGAATTCTATACAAATATCAATAAAGGTCCACCTCAAATATTAATTTGAGAATTTGACACTTAATCCAAGAAATAGTGGCCCCGAAGAGGGAAAATGCAAGATTTTGATGAAATCCCAAAACCGGAAGCAAACCCTGAAGATCCTGGACCCTAGGGTCAAGATCAAGCTTGAACCTGACTTGGTTGGGATCAAGGTCAACTTTGACCCCATAAGGTTGACTTTGACCTTATGGTCAAAAACCTCAGGTTCATAGTCCAGAATGCTAGGAAAATGCTAGGAAGAAGTGGAAAATGGGGTAGAACAGGGGGAAAAGCTATATCCAAGTCAAATATCCATTCAAGGCATTCGACATGACCCCAAACCACTTACTCGAAGGGCTAAACACTCTTAACATGGAAAGTGCTTCCATTTTAAGATGATACAGTAAGCAATGATCTTGTTCCCTCTTGGAATAAGCATTCAAGTCATCTTGATAAATGACAAGGAAATCATTTATGAACTCATAAAAAACATCACTCATTTCTCTTTCGAAAGTGGCACCAGCATTGGTTAGACCAAATGGCATTCTTACATACACATAGGTCCCCCAAGGTATTGTAAAAGTTGTCTTGAATTGTTCTGATTCCTTTACAATCACTTGATTGTAACCAGAAAAACCATCCATCATGGACATCAAGTCAAACCCAGTTACTCTTGTTAGGATTAGGTAATAATGAAAAGAACATATATGCATAACACATTACTCATGACACCATGATTTTTTCTCGAGGAAACCCTACCCAAGAGAAAACCTCAGTGGGGATGGTACCCACAAATATGCACTAAAATATAATATCTATGTTAGGAGATATAGCCATGTTAGGAGTTGATTGTTACATAGTACATTTCCTTGTTAGAGGAATACAAAACCCTATTAGGGATATATAAAACACCTGGTTAAAGTTGGTGATCACGCTTTCTCTTACAATAAAAAACTATCTCAAAAGAGTTCTCCAAAATTGTGAATAATACAAGCACTTATCTTGCTTAGATAGTTCCAGTTCTATCTCAACCTCTTACTGATCTCATATCTAATCTATGCTCTCAAATTCACAATCTTCCTTAATTATCATAACATAACCATACATCGCTTTCACAAAAGCATTCTATACTTATACAAAATCAGCCTTCAAGTCAGCTTCACAAATACCATATAAAACATAATAATAACTTATGCAAATGATAATTATCGAGTCAGAGATCTTATATTACCAAAGATTTAGAAATATACTCTATTCAACTATCTTATCATGTTACCATATCCATTATGCTCTCCTTGATCTTCACAACTGTTCATATACCCTGTTATAATGTTTTACTGTCTTCACATGCCTTTCGAACACTGTATCTCACACATATAGTCACCAAAACTCATGCACTCTTAATTGAAGCATGTATACATCCCAAAATATCTTTAGTTAACTTTTCAAGCCCTAATACCTTGTATATCTTCGTCGCTGACCAAAACTGTAGTACTGTTCCCTGTTATCCTAATTCTAGACTTAGTCATTTTCATAACTGTGACTACAGTGGAAATCTTCTCAACATGTGATCACTCCAATCATAAGTGTTTCCATAAATGACAACCCTCAAGTAATCCCTAGTTCTCCAAAACATCACTTTCCAACAATCTCTCCCTTTGGCATTGATGGAAACACTTAGAAAAATGACTAAGTGTCACAATAAAGCTCTCTTCTTTTCTTTTTCTCTTTTCTACTTTTTTTTTTGCTATTTTATTCTCTTCATTTTACTATCTCATATTTCTTTCTCTTCCTCATTTTTCCTTCTCTTCTTCTCCCTTTGACATCAATGGAAAAGGTACATTAAAAATTGCAAAACTTAAGAACAAAAGATTTAGTGCTTACTCACCAGATTTAAGACATCTTGGAAAGAGTTTTCCAAGGTGTTTACTTCCTCAACCCATGAATTTATTAGAAGCTCACTAACATGGATTAATCCATTCAATGCATATGATGTTGTCTCAGCTACCTTAAGCTCTGTAAGTGTAGACACAGTCATTGAGCCTTCAACCTTTACTATCTCCAAAAGATGTGACTCAAACATTGTGAGCTTAGGGGTTAGCAAGCTTCTCAATAAGCCAAATCTATATATAACTCTCCCTTTCTCCATTTCTAGTACCCCTATTTTATCCAATAGCCTAGATGTCTCTTTGTTCATTTCTCCCATAGTTTGTGAAGATGATTCACAATTGTCCATAAGACTGTCAAGGGTAGCCCTATCCTTGGCTATGATTTCCTCAATGTTCTTTATGTGCCTATAAGGACTTATGCAGTAGCTGTATATTTTCCTTCCTTGTGCTACACAACTCTTGGCCTTAAGAGTGGTAGCCTTGAGAATATTTAAGTCCCATGAAATGGGCTTATAGACTTCTCTCAGCTTCTTTTCCAAAAAGTTCTTCTTAGCCTTTTTCTTTGCAGTTTTTAGCAATAAATCAAAATGATTATCAAAGCTATCCAACACTATACCAAGGTTTTCAACTTCATCCTTTTCTTTGAAGATAAACGGTGAGGGGAGTAGCTTGTTCACTGTTTCTACAGCCCTGACCATTACCTTAGCTCTTTTGTCACCTTTCTGAACTGATCTTTCCTTACCTTTAGAAAAATCCATAAATGATAGACTCATTAGCTCATCCTCATCCATGTTGTCCTCATTAGTGTATACACCTAAAAATGGTCATCTAGACTATTAGCCCCTTTTGCTAAATTATCAATTGCTTATTCTTGATCAAATCCTAGCTCTACCATTTATTCGATTATTTTCTATGGGCTAACCATCTTATCCTAAGTCTTTATTTATTTAAAAGGAATATTTCCTCCCCTTTTAAATAAATAAAAGCCCTCACTTTTCCTCTTATCCTAAGTTGCACAAATAAAGCATTATTCTTATTTTATAAAAAGAGAAAAGTACTTTTTGTCTCATATGGACACAAAAGTCAACTCTTATTTTCCTATTGGAGGATATTTGTGCACATGGATTGCTCCTCTTTCAAGCTCCACCATTGATTAAATCTTTTGCCTCTTAATCTCCATGGCCCATTCCTTTTTCATTCCCTATAAAAGAAGAGCTCTCTTCCTCATTTGCACACACAATTTTTATGCTATTGTTATGCTACATGTTTTTTAGGTCATCTTGGAGCTTTTGGAGACATTCTTGCATCTAGGGTTTGAAGATTTGGAGCATTGTTGGCATTCATCTTGGATCTTCATCAACACTCTATCTTCTTGTCTTCATTCTTGCATCATCATGGCTTTCTTGCTTCATAGTTAGATTTCATTTCTTGCATAGTAGCTTCATTTTCATGGCATTCTTAGCTTAGATTTCCTTTATGCTTTAGATTAATTCATCTAGTTTAACTAGAAGGCTTTGTAATACTTGCATCTTTCATTTCCATAGTTTAGCTTGCATTTCCATTCTTAATCTAGCTTGCATTGCATTTCATTCTTGATTCTTGAGGATATTGGCATTCTTGCCCTTGTCTTCATTGAATCTCCCATTGCATGGTTTACTAGCAAGGTTATTGGCTAAATAGCTCTAGCTGAGAGCATTCTTAAAACCCTTGCACTCCATGCCTAGGGAGCTATGGATTGATTTGTGAGGGCTCATTCTTGAGTTTCCTTGCATGTAATGATCCATAGAAGTGTGACACATTTATTGCACACAATTAGAACTTACTAGTTTGGCCATACTTTCCAACAATAAGGAGGTGTCCAGACTAACCTCGACAATATTTTCTAATTTGACTTGTTCTACCTTCTTCTCCTCTAGCTAAATTTATTTCTCCTGTACTTTTTCTTCTTATTTCTCTTCTGATTTCGATTCCTATATCTTCTCTTGATCTCCAACTTCCATCACACTATCCACATTATCCAAAAATGGATCATTAACATCCTACGAAGTGTCAAGGGTCACAAGCACACCAGTGATAAAGAAATCTAGTTGCATGCTATCTTGAACACTTTCATCCACTTCCTTTGAAGTTTCTCCTAAACCCAAAGATATAGGCTTAGAATCCTTGGGAGGTGAGGCCTTCTTCAACATATAATACATTAGAACTTGATCTAATGCCTTTTGGGTGTCCTCAATCACCTCATCATATTTCCTAGCCATGATTTTGACTAGTCTGGCCTTTGTCCTTAGTAATGGTTTTAGTACATTTATTATTCTTTATCTTTCCTATATAGATACAACTGGTAGCATATATTCAATTTTCTTATCCTTTATATTATCATCCTCTGAATGAGTTAACTAATTCCTGATTTCCAGTTTACTGTATTGGTCTTTCGGAATGCTTCCTTCAATCTCCAACAAGTTCTTCTTAAAAGAAAGTAGATGCTCAATGATAGTATATTCAATGACTACTTGGTCTTTAGAGTCATATCTCTTAGAGTATCTATTTACTATTAATATATTTCCATCTTTGATTACTCTCTTCTATAGTGATTTAAGGTCTAGTTTCCATAAGGTTTGTGGATTATCAACTGCCTGTCTCTTTTTCCTTAGGACTGTCCCGCTTACCTATCCTTGTGGATCTCCTGGGAATAAATGTAGGCACAAAATCTTGTGTTTCTTCCTCTTGAGAGGCTGACAAATCAATAATATCAATAGTAGGAACTACTATCTTTTCTATCTCCAAAGGAATAAGTGCATTGGTGGAAATGCTAGAAGATGCCTCCATCTTGTTTCTTATATCTATCAATTGCCTTTTTGTGATTCCCACCTTCATAGTGATATCTTCAACAATATTTCTTGCTTTCCTTTTCCTTGTTACCTTATCTTGATCTTCTCTAACTTTCTCATACTTCTCCCTGTATGTTCCCCATCTTTCTTGGGTAGGGTCTTTTTCTAAAGCCAAGTACATGCTCCACTTACATAGTTAGGATTTTAGCACTTACCTCATATCCCATAGGATAGCACCACTTCATTCTTAGCTCAACTAAAGAAAAGAAGACACAATCAGTTTCAACCATGAAATAGATAGTGTCCTCATATTTTTCCACTAAATTATTTGGTATTCTATACCTCTCTTTCATTTGCCTCTGCAGTATCTTAATCATGCCAAATAATTCTACATCTACCTAGTCCTTCTTCCGTCTTCTATAGTACTCTGAGATCTAAAGTACAGTGGGTTCATTATCTTTCCATTCTCTAGGATGCATACCAGGAAACTTGTGAATGATATGAATGTACATATGAATTAGCAATGATCCAAACCTAAATGCCTTATATTTTTCCTTCTTTATAGCTTTCACATTATCAATAATTTGTTGAGCCCAGATTTCATAGATATTATACTTCTTATTTTCCTTCACCATTATGTATGCCATCATGATGACCCTAGAAGATACAGAATTAGGCCTGCTACTGTAAAACAACTTGTAGCCTAGCAACATTTCTACCAATCTAACATCCTATAGATAAATACCATTAAATGTCATTTCCCTCTTATCCCACTTTCAATGTGTTAGGGTTTCTGCCAGATTCCTTAGGTTCTTTTCTAGTACAGGTAGGGCTCCTTCATTATCAAGGCTTGTGATCTCATGTATCAAATGTGCAAATATTTTCACAGGTTGTTTACCAATCCATAAAAACTAGTCATGAACTCTGCTAAGAATGATCTTAAACCATTCAACTTCTGTGAACTCTATGAGTAGGGTTAACTTAAGGATTGATTGATCTTTTAGGTGCTTTAATTCCTCTACCATGGATCCATCAACTTATACCATACTATCCAATTTATTGTAGATGTTAACCTTATCAATGATTTCATACTTGTAGTGTATGTGTGCCCTAATGTCTTCTACATGTAACACACCTACGGGGGTTTGTGAAAATGCTTCTTCCGGATCATCCTCAAAGGATTTGAATGGATGCCTCTTGAACTTATACTTAGGTTTTTCTACAACATCATAAACTACTAGTGCATCCATGACTTCTCTAAGAGATTAGGTCTAAATAACTTAAACACACCTAAAGTTGATGCTTTGCTTCACACAATCACGTAATCACTCTGCCAGATGACTGATAATCTTCTCTACTTTGTTCTCCTTAAGCACTGATCAAAAAATGGTGTATATTTGAGGTCTTTTAAGTCCTTTTATCCATCACCAATTCAAAATGTATATTAAACATGGGTAGCTCAACTTCGCATGCCATCCAATCGATACAAAACTTGCGAACATAGAAGATGAATCTCCAAGCATTGCACTCTCATCCACAGACTCCTTAGTGTCTGTACAAATCATTCCTAAGCTCACACAAGCTTTCTCCAAATATGCAAGGGCTAGATATTTTCTGTTCACTTCATCCAATGCTCCCCATAAGGCCATGCGGCCTTCTAGATCGATGCCTCAAAGAACTCATCATGCGAAGACACAGTATCATCAAATATCTCTCCCTGAACCACTACTTTTTTTTAAAACTTTCACCTTCCATATCTGATCATCCTCCTTGTTCTCTAATTTTTTGAAATGATTCCCAAATTCATCCATGTACTCATTAAGACTCTTATCACTGTCACCAACATTTTTCCTTATAACCACTAGAGGTGGTCCTCTTGATTCACTAGATCTTCTTGGTCCTCTTATGTTATCTTCTCCATTATATCTACAAAACTTCACAATGTGACCTAGATTGTTACATTTGTAACAAGTAGGTGGTCTCCTTCTATCTTGATTAGTTTGCAACTTACAATACCTTGCTGTATGTCCAAAGTTATTACATTTTTTACATGTAATCTTGACTATTGATTCTTCTTTGATATAGTCTTGCTTATACCTAGGCTGATTAGGTTTTCTACAATCTTCTTTCTTGTGTCCATATTCATAGAAATTAAAATAGTAACTGGTAAAGGGCTTATAGTTACCTTTACTTATGAAATCTCTTTTCATGTGTCCAACTTTGTTGCATCCGAAACATCTACCTCTGAAAGGTTTGAACTGTTCTCTAGGTTATTCATGAGTAGGTCTCTCTTCAAGAGTAGGTCTATCTTCATCCTTTGATTCATTTTATTCTTCTTGATTTTTGAACTTTCTACTTCATTGAATCCAACTCCAGTCATATATCCTTTAGGATTTTGTCTTGCTCTTTGTTCATCAATCTTGTCACTACTCATGTGCAACTTCTCAATGTGTAATTTAGCTTGAGTGAGTTCACCTTTAATTATCTGATTATATTTTTCCAATTCCTAATATTTATCTTTGTATTTGTCAAGTTTAGTCTTCGTTTGACTTATCTGCATAATATCTTCTTTTAGTGACTCTTCAACTTTGTTTCTTTCATCCTTTTCATGCTGAATTTCTTTAATCATCAAAAGATTGATTTGTTCTTTTTCTTGCTCCAGCTTCTTCACTTTGTCTGATGTATCACTATTTGAATCTTCTTTAATCTTTTCCATAATTTCTTGTCTTTGACTTTTTGCAATTTCAAGTTGTTCTCTTAGTTTCATGATGAAACCATCTACTCTTCTTAATTTTAATTTTAATTTTAATTTTCCATTCTTAGCCTTCACTTTATCCAAATCTTCAAGTGCAGCTTCAAAGTTCTCTTGCAAATCTCCTGAATCCATTCTGATCTCCCTTAAGCTATTAGGCTTTCTCTCCAAGGGCCAATAGCTCTGATACCAATTGTTAGGATTAGGTAATACTGAGAGGGGGGGTGAATCAGTATTACAAAACTTTTATTTCAACTTTAAACAATTATAAACAATCCAAAGTAATGCAGAAATGAAAATAACATATAAGAATAACACATTACTCATGATACCATGATTTTTTATCAAGGAAACCCTAGCCAAGGGAAAACCCTGGTGGGGATAGTACCCACAAATATGCACTAAAATATAATATCCCTGTTAGGAGATCTAGCCCTATTAGGAGCTAATTGTTACATAGTACATTTCCTTGTTAGAGGAATACATAACCATGTTAGGGTTATATCAAACACCTGGTTAAAGGTGGTGATCACACTTTCTCTTACAATAAAAAATTGTCTCAAAAGAGTTCTCCAAAATTGTGAACAATACAAGAACTTATCTTCCTTAGATAGTTATAGTTATAGCTTGGCCTCTTATTGATCTCACATCTGATCTCTTATCTTAGATCTGCAATCTTTCTTCATCATCATAACATAACCATACATCACTTTCACAAAAGCATTCTATACTTATACAAAATCATCCTTCAAGTCGGATTCACAAATACCATATAAAACATAATAATAACTTATGCAAATGATAATTATGGAGTTGGCAATCTAATATTACCAAAGTGTTAGAAATATAATCCATTCACCTATCTTAGCACATTACCATATTCATTATGCTCTCCTTGATCTTCACAACTGTTCATATACCCTGTTATAATGTTTTATTATCTTCACACACCTTCCGAACATTGTATCTCACAAATCTAGTCACCAAATCTCATGCCTCTTAATTGAAGCATGTATACATCCCAAAATACCTTTAGTTAAATTTTCAAGGCCTAATACCTTGTATATCTTCATCGCTAACCAAAACTGTAGCACTATTCCTTATTATCCTGATTATGTACTTAGTCATTTTCATGACTGTGACTCTAGTGGCAATCTTCTCAACATGCCATCACTCCAATCATAAGTGTTTCCATAAATGATAACCCTCAAGTGATCCCTAGTGCTCCAAAACATCACTTGCCAACAACTCTTTGTAGCATTTCCTCCATGTTAGGAAAATAGTAATTGTCCTTCAGAGAAGAGATGTTTAGATTTTTTAAGTCTAAACATAGTCTGATATCTCCATTCTTCTTTCTAATAGGAACCAAGTTTGACAACCAATAAGAATGTATGATAGGCTCAATGATCCTAGCATTTTCTTGATTCATAAGTTCTTCTTTTTCCTAAAAGGTTTAGCATCTTTATTTAAAGGAATGATATGTTGAAACAAATCTTCTCTATAAACCTTTAGGTCATCATATGACCATGCAAAAACATGCCTAAATTTTCTTAATAACTCAATCAAAGCCTTTCCCACCTCTTGAGAAATCTCTTTTCCAATGTACACCTTTTTAGGTTTCTCTTTTGTACCAGGATTAATTTCTTCTAGGTTCATCTAGTCTCTCTTCTTAGTATCCATTTGAAGTCTATCCTGACTATCAAACATAGTTTCTAAAATAACAAGTCCCTTGGGAACTTTGTTAGTTTTGAGTTGTAGAACTTCATTTCTAAGGATAATTTCTTTTCCTTATGTATTCTCAACTAAAGCTGAATAGTCCAATTCCTAACCATGATACTTATCCTCATAGTTCATAAACCTCAAAATATCTTGGTCATCTTCAAAAACCTGCCAGTTCTCAATATTGTCTGGTACACTGGGTCTAATCTGAGTTTCAACTTTAGAGACACCTACAAAAGTGATGTCACTAGGATTGATTGTAGTATTGGCTAAAAAGTCAGCCATTTTATTGTTTCTCCTATCCTTCCACACAATATTGAATGCATCAAAACTTTCAACCATATCCCAGACAAAATTCCTATATTGTTTCAGTCTTTTATTCTTAGAAGCATAAATTGATCTCACTTGAGACACAACTAACTTAGAATCACCAACCACCTTTATACATTTGATTCCATGTTTGTGTGCCAATCTCAATCCTATTTCATATTCTACTATATTATTTGTACATGAGAAGCTTAATGTGAAAGAAAAATTATAAGTATTTACTTCGGGAGAAATGAGTAGAATACCTGCTCCTGAACCATCTTTGTAATTCGTACCATCAAAGTACATCACCCTTAACTCACCTTTCTTAGATTTGACATTTACTTCCATAGTGATAGGAGGAAAGATAGGTTCTCTTTCAAGCACAATGATTTCCACTTTGAAAGCATTGATGTCAGTATCTACAAAACATGTAATCTTATTATCAATATTTTTCTTAATCATGTGGGTAAATCTTGGCTCCCTTTTGATGAAGGGTGCTCCCCTTAATACCACAAACACATAACAAAAATAGAGAAACCACAACAATATGCAAGAACAGAAAATTGGCTTCTTATTATCTCCACAAATGTGGAATTAAAAACTTTTAGAATTACAATATGCAAAGCCACATGGGCATTCCCTTACAATATTCTATAGGACAAAGCCTCGAATCAATACCCAGATCTACTACCCAGAACTATTCTGAACTGCCTAAGACAATAATACAACCTTCCTTATATAGGCAATTTTTCACCGCCTGGGAAGGTTCCAGAAATTTAGCCAATAAGGCCGACCAAACTTAGAATTATTTTATTTTACATTTCATTACATCATAGTCAGCTCAAGATAACCTTTGAAACCCGAACAGAAATTTTGAAGAAAATTATTTTTCGCCATTTCAGGTGGCCCAACTTTCGAAGACCATAAGTCATCACCAGTTGACCCGATCGGCTATTATAACCCCATTTCGGAAATGCCACGAAGTGCTCTACAGGCTTGACCCACACAAGCACCCGTCACCCAAATTTTTGACCTCATTCGGGGCCTCTAAAGCCTTCAAAACTGAGTTCAAAGTTTCTGTACCCTGCTGCCAATACCGAAAATCTTCAATATCTTCCAATATACACTTGATCTGGCAATGAAACTTTACTGGCAGACTTATATGACCAAAATGAACCTCCAAGAAAGAAATCAGATCATTCTGAGCACATACAAAAATCACCAAAAATAGTAACTTTCCATAAATAGCAGCTCTGCACAAAATAGCCCTTATTGAATATAAAAACATAAATATTTTTGGGTGATGCAAGATTGCTCTTACACCCAGGATGCTCCTGCATTAGACACCCGAGGTAATTTGAGAAGTGACCCTGTCATGACTCAGGTGTGTAGAGGAAAACCAAGATGGTTAACCTCCTCCTTTGTTAGCCATGATGAATCTTCAACAGGTCGTCCTTTCCACTTGACCAGATATTCTTCATATGTCCTGTTCCTTGTGCTTCTGCCAACATGACTATCCAGTATATCTTCAATCTCCTTAGTGTCTGAACTAGTTGCTAGAATACTCCACTGTGCTATTGTGATCTCATCTTCAACACCTCCTTCATGATACTCTGTCAGATCTGAAATGTTAAACACTGGTGAAATATTTAGCTCAGTAGGCAATTCTACCTCATATGCGTTTCCTGAATCATGTTTCTTCAATATCCTGCATGGTCCAAACTTCTTCATTTTCAGCTTGTTATATGTACCAACTGGAAACCGCTCCTTCCGCAAATGAACCATGACTTCATCACCGACCTGAAATTCCTTATACCTCCTTTTCTCATCTGCCTTAGCCTTATACTATGCGTTCATCTTGGTAATATGCTTCCTCACCTCCCCATGGATGTTCTTCAAGTGTTCTGTAAAATCCTCAGCTTCAGCACTACTTATTTCTCCTTTATCTATCTTCCTCAATTCAGATGCATTTTTTGGACTACTTCCATATACAATCTGGAATGGTGATTTACCAGTGCTCCTATTGACAAAATTATTATATGCAAATTCTGCCTGTGGTAAAATCAAATCCCATCCCGTTGGCTTATCTCCAACCAAACATCTCAGCAAATTTCCCAAACTCCTATTCACCACCTCTGTCTGTCCATCAGTCTGTCGATGATGTGATGAACTAAACTTCAAATCTGTCTTCAACTTCTTCCACAATGTACGCCAAAAATATCCAACAAACTTAGTGTCCCGATCTGAAACTATGGTCTTTGGCAAACCATGAAGTCTCACTACTTCTCTCAAAAACAATTCTGCTACATGAACAACATCATTAGTCTTCTTGTAGGGAATGAAATGTGCCATCTTTGAAAATCTGTCAACCACCACAAAAATTGAATCATGCCCCCGCTGAGTCCTCGGTAAACCAAGAACAAAGTCCATGCTGATATCCTCCCAAGGCTTCTCTGGTACAGGTAATGGCTGATACAATCCTGTATTCTGCTTCACTCCTTTCACCATCTGACATACTCTGCAACTCTGTACAAACTTCTTCACATCTTGCTGCAACTGCGGCCAATAATAATTCTCACTAACCAAACCAATGGTTTTATCATGACCAAAATGTCCAGCCAATCCTCCACTATGCTTCTCCTTGATGAGATTCTCCCTCATAGAACTTCGCGGAATGCACAACTGACTAGAGTAACAGGTTCTGTACAAGCTTTCCAAGCTTCACCAAAATCAGGATCCTCTGGATACAAATTCTTGAGTTCCTTGAACCCAACCACTTCAATCTGCATTTCTGTCAGCAATAGTTGCTTTCTGCTAAGAGCATCTACAACCCTATTAGACTTTCCACTCCTATGTTTCAAAACAAATGTATAACTCTGCAAAAACTCAACCCATTTCAAATGCCTCTGATTCAACTTTCCTTGACTATTCAAATATTGCAAAGCTTGATGATCAGCATACAAAACAAACTCCTTAGGAAGCAGATAATGTCTCCACTTCTTTAATGCCTGAACTATAGCATAAAATTCCTGATCATAAACAGAATACTTCCTCTTGGCATCATTTAACTTCTCACTGAAATACGCAACAGGTTTACCTTCTTGTCTCATAACAGCTCCTATTGCAGTACCACTAGCATCACAATCTACTTGAAACACCTTATTAAAATTTGGAAGTGCTAAAACAGGTTGTTCTGTAACTTTTTTTTTCAATAATTGAAAACTCTTTTCTGCCCCATTAGTCCACTTAAACTCTTTTCTATCCCCTCTCATTGTTTTAGTCAAGGGTCCACAAATACTGCTAAAATTTTAGATAAACTTTCTGTAAAAGCTAGCCAAACCATGAAAAGATCTTACCTCAGTAGCACTCCTTGGAGTAGGCCATTCAAGGATAGCCTGTACCTTCTCTGGGTCCATTTTTAGACCTTCTGCTGAAACTACAAACCCCAAATACACTAACTCTTTCTTCACAAAACTGCACTTCTTCAAATTAATCAACAAATTCTCTTCTCTCAGCTTCTCAAATACCATACGAATATGCATCATATGCTCCTCCAATGTCTTACTAAAGATCAAAATATCATCTAGGTAAACAATGACAAACTTACCCAGAAATTTTTTCAGAACCTCGTTCATGAGCTGCATGAAAGTGCTTGGTGCATTGGTTAGCCCAAAAGGCATGACTAACCACTCATACAGTCCTTCCTTTGTCTTGAAGGTAGTCTTCCATTCATCTCCTTCTCTGATCCGAATCTGATGATATCCACTTTTTAGATCTATCTTTGAAAAATACACAGCTCCACTCAAACAGTCCATAATATCATCCATTCGTGGCAATGGAAACCTGTACTTGATTGTGATCTTGTTTATTGCCCTAGAATCTGTACACATCCTCCATTCTCCATTCTTCTTTGGTGCTAATACTGCTGGTACAGCACAGGGACTCAGACTCTCACGGATCAATCCTTTCTGTAACAACTCATGTACTTGTCTGTTCAACTCCTCACTTTCTGCAGGTGTCATTCTATGTGCTGCCTTGTTCAACAAACTCACTCCTGGGATCAAGTCCATCTGATGGCTGATCTTCCTGACTGGTGGTAATCCATCAGGCATGTTATCGGATACAATATCCTAAAACTCATTCAACAAATCTGCAACTTCTACAGGAACATCTTCTACTTCCTCTTTACCAGCTTTTGGAATTAAAGCAAAACATACATGCTCATGCCTCATACCATCTAGGAAATTTCTTCCATCAACAAAAGTTATCCTTGCAGTACCACATACCTTTTCTTCAGTCTCCTTCAATGGTTTTAGCTTATGTCGCACTCCATCCTTTGTCAGGGAATAGGTATTCGCACGACCATCATGTACAGCACATCTGTCAAACTGCCATGGTCTACCCAACAACATATGACATGCATCCATAGATATGATATCACAAAATACCTCATCTTGGTATCCACCGATCTTGAACTTTACCAAGCACTGTTCACTGACCATGACCTTGTGGTCATCCTGCACCCAGGCAATCCAATATGGATGTGGGTGTTTCTGTCTCTTGAGCTTCAACTTTGTCACCATCTCTTCTGACACCAAATTGTCAGTGCTTCCACTATCGATAATCACATCACAGCATTTACCCTCACACTTGCATCTAGTGCAAAACAAGCTCCTCCTTTGTTTAGGTTCATTCTCACCACTCAGCAAGACTCTTCTATTAATTAGCGTTTCTCCTCTTTCAGCATCTTCAGAATTTGATGATCTAGCATCTTCATCAACATGCGCAACTCTGGCCTGGCCTTCATTTCTCCTATCTGTTCTGCCTTGGTGCTGAGGACATTCAAATGCCCTGTGACCTTCTTCTCCACAGTGAAAACATGTTCCACGGAAGCCACCTCTTCTAGATCCTTGTCCTCTTCCTCTTCCTCTTTGATCTCTATTATTCTGATCCTGGAAGTGATTGAAATTATTTCCTCGCTGATTCTGACTGCTACTGGCCTCATCCTTCTTTTTTAGATCTTCATTTCGGCCACCATATGACCGTCCACCAGATCGTCCACCGCGACCTCTTCCCTTTTGTCTGCTCTCAAACTTCTTGTTCAGCTTTTCCTCTACTTTTAGGGCAAACTGGTATGCCTCTTCAATACTATTCATTCAAACCAGATTCAGCTCCTCCTGAATGCTTGGCCTTAACCCATTAAGGTATCAGGCAACTTTCTCCTTATCAGCTTCTGCATGGCCTGTTCTGATGAGAAGTCAATAGAACTCCTCTGTATACTCCTGAACAGATCTTCCTGCTTGCTTCAAACTCTGCATTTTCTTCAGTAGGTCAAGCTCATAATCAACAGGAATGAACTGTCACTTCAATTTATCCACCATCCGATCTCATCTCGTGATTTTCTCCTTTCCCCTTCTATTTCGCTCCAACTGAATCTCTTGCCACCATATCTTCGTATGACCTTTCAGTCTGGCCTTCGCAAATTTGACCCTATCAGGATCCTCAACATCTTCATACTCAAAATATTCTTCACATTCATTGATCCAGTCGATCAATTCCTCTGGGTTAAGATTTCTAGAAAATGTAGGAACCTCAATCTTAGGTCTTTTCCCAATCTTGGAAATCGCCCGAAAAAGTCTTTCTTCCTCCTGGTTCACAATTTCAACTTCTCCTTCTTGATATTCTTCTTCGGCTTCATCCTCGCTTTCGTCTCTGACATTAAGATTCATTCCTCTGTGAATCTCTTCTTGCAATGCTCGTACTTGTCTCTGCAGCTCTCTAACCTTAGGTGTCACAGCACCACGTCTTCCGCCACGTTCTCTTCGTGGAGGCATTTTCGTGATGCGCACTGAAACCTTAACCACGGTCCTGGTGCAAACTGCCTCACAGTCGATGATCTATTTACACACTCAAGAAAACCTGCTCTGATACCACTTGATGAAGGGGTGCTCCCCTTAATACCATAAACACATAATGGAAACAGAGAAACCACAACAATATGCAAGAACAGAAAATTGGCTTCTTATTATCTCCACAAATGTGGAATTACAAACTTTTAGAATTACAATATGCAAAGCCACATGGGCATTCCCTTACAATATTCTGTAGGACAAAGCCTCGAATCAATACCCAGATCTACTACCCAGAACTATTCTGAACTGCCTAAGACAATAATACAGCCTTCCTTATATAGGCAATTTTTCACCACCTGGGAAGGTTCCAGAAATTTAGCCAATAAGGCCGACCAAACTTAGAATTATTTTATTTTACATTTCATTACATCATAGTCGGCTCAAGATAACCTTTGAAACCCGAACAAAAATTTTGAAGAAAATTATTTTTCGCCATTTCAGGTGGCCCAACTTCCGAAGACCATAAGTCATCACCAGTTGACCCGATCGGCTATTATAACCCCATTTCGGAAATGCCACAAAGTGCTCTATAAGCTTGATCCACATAAGCGCCCGTCACCCAAATTTTTGACCTCATTCGGGGCCTCTAAAGCCTTCAAAACTGAGTTCAAAGTTTCTGTACCCTGCTGCCAATACCGAAAATCTTCAATATCTTCCAATATACACTTGATCTGGCAATGAAACTTTACTGGCAGACTTATATGACCAAAATGAACCTCCAAGAAAGAAATCAGATCATTCTGAGCACATACAAAAATCACCAAAAATAGTAACTTTCCATAAATAGCAGCTCTGCACAAAATAACCCTTATTGAATATAAAAACATAAATATTTTTGGGTGATGCAAGATTGCTCTTACACCCAGGATGCTCCTGCATCACCTTTCAACCTTAATAGATTGATCATCAATCTTGAAAGTTGCATATGATAGGTCACATTGAAAACTTCCACCCATAGTTGCACTCCATTTCCTAGATAATAGCATCACATAATGAGGAGGAATGTCTACAACCAAGACACTCATAGTCAACTCCTATTCTGGATAGGTTGCTAGTTTGTAGGGCAGTGCATTAATATTCCCAATGACTAGTACTTCTCTTTGATCCATTACACAACATCTTCCCTGAATAGTATCAACTTTGAGACCTAATATTTCCATGATTTTAAAAGGCATAATAGGATTTGAGGCACCTGAATCAATTATGCATTTTTTTACTGTCATTCCATTCACTATGATACTTAGGAAAAATAGATCTATGTTTTCTAGGAAAGCACTGATAGAGTTGTCCAAATACATAGGTGGTATTTGAGATACCACTCCCCAATCTTCCATTTCTTTCTTGGCTTCTGCCTGGGGCTCATTGGAATTATAAGCAACATTTTTGTCATGAACATTATCCACCCATGCTAGAGCTCTATCCTTATGTTCATGGATTCTTAATGATTCTAATAAGGGAACCTTAATAGTAATCTAAGACAGCATTGACAACATATCAATAGGAGAAGAAGAAGGAATTTCAATCTACATTGTTCTAGTATCCTTCTGCTTTTCAGATACATCAGTTGTCATTGTCACCTTCCTAATCTTAGTTTTGGCCATTATACTAATTAGCTTCTCAACTTATTTTTGGTTGTCTCTATTATGAACAGTAGACATCTTTCCAACTCCAACTCCCTTTGGTTGCCACTTCTTACCTTTTACATTTTTTATTTTCACTACATAGTCATTTTTTGGTCTATTTCTAGTGGGTTCCTTAAAATTGGTATTCTTTATGAACATTCCTGCAGCTTTGCTAGTGGTATCATTTGCTATCATGCTTATAGTTTTCACTTGGGCTACCATTTATGTAGTTATCCTAGTGATTTCCTCCTTTGAGGGTCTTCTTAAGTTCACTTTCTCTGAGGAAGAGATCATGTTGCATGTCCTTTCATCAATGTTCTCATCATCAGAAAAGACTTCTTGATGGAATAATTCTCTATTATGTCATTTCAAATACACATCAGTATTAGAAACATCTTCATGTCCCAAATATGAATCAATCAGATTACAACCAATATCATCATTATTTGCTTCCTGATCTATTTCTCAAAACCATCATCTTGGTATGCAACTATGGACTATGCAACCACACAATGGTTTGTAGACTGGGGAGAATGGCAAGCCATACACCATGGTGTATCCTCTACAACATTCACAGTAGGTTCTGATCTAAAATAGATGACTCATTTGTAGATACAAATCCAATACACTCATATGCTGATTAACTGACTAACCTTCATTACCATCTCCATATCTGATCTACTTGAAAATCCCTTCAAGCAATCACCTCAACTCTGTTCAACTCTTCACATCTCTTCTTAGCCTTCTACTTAGATTTTTCAGTCAATAACATCAACCTCTTTCCCACACTTCTTCATAACCTCATAATTAGGTCATCCTTATACCTCCTTGATTAGGTAGATTAATCTTTTGCCTCTTAATCTCTTCCATAGATCTTAGGCTTAGGTTAGATTCATTGAATCCTTCCATCATTTTTTTCTCCTTCTTGTCCTTCTAGATACTTCACAAAAATTATCCTTGAATCCATAAGAAAATGGTTTACCATACATTAAATTCTCCAGGTCATTCATTTTTAATGTCAACACATTTTACATATCCCAAGAATTCAACTATGTCGGCTGAGATTCTCAATTTCTTCACAAACTATAAATTACTGACACTCAGTCAATATTGTGTTCTTCTACTCGGTCATCACTGAATAACTCGGTCATCGCTAAAATTGTTCTACTTGACAAACATTGTCTTTTTTTGGTCAATTCTCTGATACTCAGTAATTACTAATTCTTGGTCAACACTAAAATTTTACTCAGCTTATACTAGCACTCAATCGACACTAGCATCACTTGGCTTAAACTAAATTTCTTCTCTTTTTCTCAGCTAAGCCTAAACTTAAAATCAACTAAATTCTTCACTTAGTGTTGAAAATAAATAACACATTACCTTTCCAATGTGCCAACTAATCAAGTACCCATTGTAGTATCTCATAACTCAACCTTTCACTAGGCCATCTTGTTATGTCCTCTTTTCAAATCCTCTTCATCAATCAAAAGATATGGTACTCTACTAGATTGATGAAGGGTGCTCCCCTTAATACCACAAACACATAACAGAAATAGAGAAACAACAATAATTTACAAGAATAGAAAATGGGCTTCTTATTATCTCCACAAATGTGGAATTACAAATTTTAGAATTACAATATGAAAAGCCACATGGGCATTTCCCTTACAATATTTTGTAGGACAAAGCCTCGAATTATTACCCAGAACTACTCTGAATTTCTTCGAATTGCCTAAGACAACACTACAGCCTTCCTTATATAGGCAATTTTCCACCGCCTGGGAAGGTTCTAGAAATTTAGCCATAAAGGCCGACCAAACTTAGAATTATTTTAGTTTTCATTTTATGACATCAGAGTCAGCTCAAAACTTTTGAAACCCAAACAAAAATTTTGAAGAAAAATTATTTTCTGCCATTTTAGGTGGCCCAACTTCTGGAAAGGGCACGAAGCACTCTACAACACCTAAATCAAGCAAGCTTCATTTAGCCGAAGTTTTGACCTCATTCGGGGCCTCTAAAGCCTTCAAAACTGAGTTTGAAGTTTTTGTACCATGCTGCCAATACCAAAAATTTTCAATATCTTCAATACTAGACTTGATATGGCAATGAAACTTTACTGGCAGGCTGATAGGACCAAAATGAACCTCTAGGGAAGAAAATAGAACATTCTGAGCTCAAACAGAAAAATTACTAAAAATAGTAGCTCTGCACAAGATAGCCCTTATTGAAAAGAAACTAGAAATATTTTTGGGTGATGCAAGATTGCTCTTACACCCAGGATGCTCATGCATCATAGATAGCACCTATCTTACCAGTTAAGGTTTGACATCAATGGCAATATAACAATTGTTTCAATTATAGTTTCCAACAATTGGACTATCAAGAAGAACATGAACTCTTGAATCATGTTGGGTCTCTTCCGATGTTTGGAAATCAAGACATCACCCAACCATACATATTGTTGGAGGATTGGCGAAATTGAGAACTTCATAACTAGTTCAAAGTCACAAAGTTCCTAATGGTATTTGGTTCATTAAGTTAGAGGGTTGCATAAACTTGGAACATTTGACCAAGATCAGGGATTCTCATATTTTTGGACTTCAGAGAATGCCTGATAACTTGACTCAGGAAGGGAACTTGGGATTCATGAGTTTTATTTAAACTACTAGTTTGTTTATCATTAATGATGGATATTTAAATTTCAAAATGGTTGATTTCAAATTTGGGGGTAACAATGGGTGCTACTTGGGGATGAAGACTACAAGGACAAAGAGAATCTAGAACTTTGAACATAGACCAATTCCTAATCCATTGGGTTAGAGAGTCAAAGGAAATAGAGCATAGGAAGCTTTCTTGTAGAGGGCCAAAGGGGAATAAGGAAAATCAAAACCTATAGGCCAAAACTAAAAAACCAAACCACCTAGACCTATAGCACACCAAAAATTATTTACAAATATGTATAGGGGTGAGGCATCCTACCTCAAGGAAGTTGCAAGCTACTCATACAAACCATTAACAAGCAAGGAGAAAAATGACCCTTTGCAAAATTGGGGATTGTGGTCATGGGATGAGACTAAAAATTGTATATAATTAGGGAGATGTCATTCCTTATTCGGTCAACACTATTTTGGGAGTATATGGTTTTCTAGGGGTGCCACATGTATTACCTTATAATTTTCCACTTAGATTGGGATTTATTGAAGTGATGTGGTAGGTTGGTTGTATCCAAGAGAAATAATTAATAGGAAAGGGAAAAGGAACTATTTCCCCGATTACATAGTTATCCCTTACCTTGTTGTCACAAAAGGAGGATAGATGTATTTTGATAGAGTATTTAATCCTTATCATTTGGGGGTTAACATTTCAAGACACAATGATCTAAAAGGATTCTATAATGTTCAGAGCTATAATTAAGGGAACTTTGCTACTCTGTGATTTCAATTTCCCCGAGGATCTTATCAAGAATGAATTTTATGAGAATGTACAAGAAGATAGGAAAGAAAAAGGGATTCTAAACAAAAAAACTTTGGAGTATTGTCCTGAAGATGGATTCAAATTATGATTGTTTGAAGACTTTTAAACCATTTTATGTGAAGCTAAATTCTTTGGTAAATCATTTTCAAGATGTTATGCTTTCTCTAAAGGAGAAAAGAGCTAGGTTGGAGGATAAATAGATAGATGAAAAGACTCAATAGATGAAAAAATTCAACACTCCAAAAAGGAGAAAAACTTACAGGTTCAACACCTCCACCACCTGAGGGTTTAGATAAACAAGAAGAGGAAATGCCCACTTACTTACCTTGTGTGAGGGAGATTTAGAAAATGTATAAGAGGGTGAGAGGTGAACTTGACAGTGACATTGATGAGGAAAAAACTATAAAGGGGAAAAAGATAATAAATATGAACATCCCTCTACATCTTAGCCTAAGCCACTTAAAGGTATTAAGATCATTGATCTAGAAGAAGATGAACCAAGGAGAGCCCCTTCACCACCTGATGCAGTCAAGGATGGTAGATCCAATTAAGGATAGTCCAAACCTTGCAGCCAACAATCAACACATTGGAATACTTAACAACACAATAAAAAAACAATTGTTTAACTCTTATTTTCATTAACATGTCCAACTGTAAGGCCTTTCGGGTTAGGGCCAATTACAATTAGAAACAATTCTGCAAGATCCATATAGATCCAATACAATCTTAGCTAGTTCAGCTTTGAAAATAATTAGCAACTGATGGAAACCCTAAGGAAGATCTAGACTTGAGCTTGCAAGCCTCCAAGCAATCTCCTTGTCTCCAAGTGTGCAACCCACTAGCTCTACAACTATAATCTATCAGATAACAATCTGATCTACAAGATCATGCAAGATCTTTTCCACAACTTCACCAACTCTAGCTTTTAGAACCTCAAATCTAATTTGCTAAGTATTCCAAGTCATGAACTTCTATTGATCTCCTGATGATCCCTTGATCTACCCAAGCATCCTATAAATACTAATCATCAGCCACAAGTCAGCGGGATAAAACCATTAACTCCCCCTAATAAATATTAAATTTAATACAAGTTAGCATCAAAATAGCCTTACAAATATTTAATTCAACATGTCATCCTATAACAATAGCTACGAACAATAAATGCACCAAGTCAGCCCAACAAATCACATAGAACTCCAGTCGGTAAACCAGAACTATCGAGTAACAGTGAAATAACCGAGCATGCTAGGCATCACCAAGCACCAGTGTCAACCAAGCACCATAGGCATCACCGAGTAACACTTTCACCAAGTGCCAGAGGTTATCAAGTTCCTTCAGTGACTGAGCTTCCTTCAATGACCAAGACTGTCAATCAAGGCTACAACTGAGTAACACTAGCCAAACACACACCTCCCATGCAGATTCACTAAGTACCCTAGAATGCCCCTGCATCAGACACCCCATGTTTGAAAAGATGTTCATATGTGAGAAGAACATCTTCTGGGATTCAACACATAAACCCCAAACTGGTTCTTCACATACAAGTCCTCCACCTTTTCAACTTGCATACTCTTCCACTTCATCTTTCTCTATCTCTTCAAGTCTTTCCTTGACAACACACAGGTTGGTTCTCCATACTAATCATTCATTTTCTCTAGATCTACCAACTCAACTCAGCTACCAATACTCAGGCTTCTGCTACCGAGCATTGTTTCCAGCAAAGGTGTCAGGGAAAACTTCTTGTCATCCTTCTCAATAGTAAACATATTCTTGACATAGTCATAAATAGCTCTGCAATCATATTTCCAAGGTCTACCGAGCAATATATCAAAACTATTCATCTTCACAATGTCACATAACACAAGATCCTTATACTGGCCAATCTAAACATCAACAAAGCATTGTTCTCTTACTTTTAGAGCATGAACATCTTGTAACCAGCCAATCCTATAAGGACAAGGATGCCTCATTCTATTCAACCCAAGTTTCTGAACCATGTCTTTAGCAATAAGGTTATCAGTACTACCACTATCAACAATAACATCACAAAGTTTACCTCCAGACTTGCATCAGGTCCTAAACAAGTTACTCCTCTGACAAGGTTCCTCCTTTGTATTGAGAAATGTTCGCCGAAGTAGTAAGTTCTCAGATTCAGGTTCATTCTCATTCACCATAGTAGTTCATTGGTCAGCAAGCTTCTTCTGTGTACACTCAAAAGAATGGTGTCCTTCCTCTCCATAGTTATAGCAAGTACCCTTAAAGATAACTCTACCTATCTTCTTCTTCGGTTCCACAGGTTTTTATTCATCTTCTACATCAGTCGGTTTATCCTTCACCGAGTTATCAATCTTTTCCTTCCCTTGGGGATTACTATGTTGTTTCCTCTTCAAATTATCTTCTGCCTTCAGAGCTTACTGATAAGCATCTTCAATAGAATCAATCTTCAGCATACCAAGCTCATCCTAAATATTGAATCTCAAACCATTCACATACTAAGCTACCTTTTCCTTACCAAGCTCTCAGTGTCCAGACTGAATAGTAAGTTTTTAGAACTCCTCAATATAATCTTCAATAGATAGATCCTTCTGCTTCATATTCTGCAACTTCTTAAACAAGTCAAGCTCATAGTTAGAAGGTATGAACTTAGCTTTCAATTTTTTCACCATTAACCTCCATCGATTGATCTTCATTTCACCTTCATCTTCTTTATCTCTTTGTAGTTCTTTCCACCAAAGAGCAACATGTCCTTTCAACTTTGTTTGTGCTAATCTCACCTGAAGAGGATCTTCAATTTCTTCCACCTCAAATAAATCTTCAAGTTCACCAATCCAATCAATCAAGTTCTTGGGCTTCAAAGTACTAGAGAAAGTAGAAACTTCCATTCGGTAACTACCACTTAATCAAGCTCTAGATCTAGGCAACCAAGCAATTCTTTCTTCACTAGATCTATCCCTCTGATCATCACCACTAGATCCAGTAGGTTCAAAGTCTTTAGAAGCTTCCTCATAACCATATTCAGTACTAGCATTCCAAGGTACACCAACAATAGCTCTCATGATCTCGGTGACCATGTCATTCTTCATCAACTCCATCTCAGATGTAAAATCTGATTTCACCTTCTCTGTGATCCAGGATTCCATAGTATCACAAAGATCAGAAATAAATCTAGGGTCCAATCTTTGCGGAGGCATCCTTAAAGATATGAAAAAACCCTCTACAACAAACCCTCATTGACCACCTTGTAGAAATCTCCAAGTTGTATGCAAGTGAGATCACAATCTACCACCTTGAACAAACAACTAGGGCAAGATCCACAAGTTCAGTGCTCTAGATCTACAATCCAGATCATATGATCTCTTCACAAACAAGATCAACTTCACAAGATCAGACTTGCTAGGTTAAACTTCGCTCCACAAGATCAACTCTCACTCTAATACCACCTGATGTAGTCAAGGATGGTGGATCCAAATAAGGACAGTCCAAACCTTGCAACCAACAATAAACACATCAGAATACTTAACAACACAACAATAAAACAATTGTTTAACTCTGATTTTCATTAAGATGCCCAACTTTAAGGCCTTCTGAGTTAGGTCCAATTACAATAAAAAACAATTCTACAAGATCCACACAAATCCAATACAATCTCAGCTGGTTCAGCTTTGAAAACAATCAGCAACCAATGGAAACCCTAAGGTAGATCTAGACTTGAGCTCGCAAGCCTCCAAGCAATCTCCTTGTCTCCAAGTGTGCAACCCACCAGCTCTGCAACTACAATCTATCAAATAACAATCTGATCTACAAGTTCATGCAAGATCTTTTCCACAAATTTGCCAACTCTAGCTTTTAAAACCTCAAATCTAATTCGCTAAGTCTTCCAAGTCATGAACTTCTATTGATCTCCTGATGATCCCTTGATCTACCCAAACATCCTATAAATACTAATCATCATCCACAAGTCGACTAGATGAAACTATTAACTCCCCCCCAAAAATATTAAATTTAATACAAGCCGACATCAAAATAGCCTTACAAACATTTAATTCAATATGTCGGCCTATAACAATAGCTACCAATAATAAATGCACCAAGTTGGCCCAACAAATCACACAGAACTCCAGTCGGTAAACCAATACTACCAAGAAATAGTGAAATAACTGAGCATGCTAGGTATTGTTGAGCACTACAGGCATTGCCGAGTAACACTTTCACCAAGCGCCAGAGGTTACTAAGTTCCTTTAGTGACCAAGCTTTCTTCAATGACCGAGACCATTGGTCAAGGCTGGAACCGAGTAACACTGGCCAAACACACACCTCCCATGTAGATTCATCAAGTACCCTAGAATTCCCCTACATCACCACCTCCCTTATGCTCTTCACCTCTAAGGAAAGGAGCTAAACAATTTGAAGAATAAAAAGTAGAGGAGGAGGAGGATATTATTATTGTAAAAAATTAATAATTATAGGTTGGCATCCCTCTAGCACCAAGATCATTGGAATTGGATTGTACTTCTCTTATATTCAAGGGAGATCATTTAGAGATTCTAGGAAGGAGACATTTGATGAGTTTCTTAAAGATGAAACCCTTTTGAAAAGCTAGTAATTTTCATAATTGGTTTGGAAAGTTAAATTTGATGAATAGAAAATAAGTTGTGATGAGAGAAAGGCTCAGAAGACAAAAAAGAGTGAACTAGAGAATGATGATGAATAAAGGAGATGATGGACGAATTAAATTCTATCACCCCTGAGGAAGGGAAGAAAATTGTAAATTGGTCATGGATCCTAATCCTTCCAAATTGGGATAGTATTGATGTTGTTGCATTTGATACTATGAGGAATAATAAATAGTTATATATCTAAGAGGAGGAAATGAGAGTGGCATTAAAAGGATCAACATGGATTCAGGATTATGCTACATTGGAAATATGGTAATTATCTCAAGGGGCCTGAAAACATGATGTAGGAGACATTAACCCAAATTTTAGGGCAAGTCTCATAATTAAGAGAGAATAAAAAATTTTAAGAGTTGAGCTAGCTAACCTGACTTTGGATGTAGCCAAATTGATCAAGGAAACTGCTAAGAGGGAGTAAGCTAAGAAAATAGAATACAAAGCTAAGTTTGAGCATATTTTTGGGGAGTATAATAATGTGCATCAAAAATATATTGAATTGTAGTCAAAGTTTTAGCTTTTAGAGAAAGTACTATTAGAAGCACCCCTTGTTGCTCTTGCAATTAATTCTACACCTTTAGGATCAAAGACACCTCTTGCCACTCCTACTGATGCAACACCTCAGTCTCTTATGGAGATCACTCCTCTTTTTTCTCTAGTTGAACCAAATTATTGAAGAGGCAACATGTTTAGTGGATCGAACCAAGGGTCAAATGTTAGATAAAAATAAGGAATTAGAGAAAAAGTTGGTGCATACAAAATAGAGGTGTTATTTGAAAAACAAGGAGATAGTCAGTTCAATGCCGAATCATCTAAATGAGAAGTTGGAAATAATATTAGTACATATTCATTCTTTGTATTCTTTATTGTTTGAGGCAGTGAAGAGTTTTGATAAAGATAAGGAGGTAGTTCGACCATTTTTTTCTAAATATATGTAAAGGAAAAGTGAATTGAGAATAATTTTTGTAGCCTCTATGTTTTATAGTGACAGGCCAGTGGAACCTCAACCAACCCATTTATTGGTAAAATCAATTCAGGATTTTCAAGTGTTGCTAGAGAGTATGGAGAAGAAAGTCAAAGATTCGATAGCTAGTTTTACTAAAATGCAAGATATGCTACTGCCATGAATTGTAGATGAAAGTAGAAAAATTAAACCATTACAGTTATGGAGAGAATAGGTGGAGAAGGTGGTTAACTCTCAAGTTGATCTGATTTGTGAAGACTTAGATATTGATATTCTTGAAAATAGTATGCACAAAATTATAAGTATAGGAGCTTTCTTTGAATCTTTTGAGAAAGAGGCAAATCAGGTAGTAGTTAAATACAATCCCTGTAGGAAAAAAGAAGACAAGTCATGAGTTTCAATTGGCCATCAGATGAGGAATAAAACAAATGGGTGGGAATGCATTTGAGTGAAGAGTAAAAGGAAAATAGTCAATCACCTAACTATTTGATGTGATAGTGTAGAAGCTACTTTTGGCATTTTCTATAGTGGTCATCTTTTGAAGAACGAGCTTACAATAGTCATGGTCCCAAATGAAATCTTCATCAGCAAATACAAAGAAGGGAAAGTACAAAGAATATTTTGCAAAGGGGAAAATACATTTTTGTCTTATATGTGAGATGTCCGTTATAATGAAAATTAAGCAGTCCAATGGATTGATGACATGTGTCCTCTCGAGACCGAAGCTTGTTTGCTCCCTTATTTTCTATAAAAGGGATTTAAAGGTCAGTAGAAGGGTTTCCAAAATCTCTTAAGTTTAGAGTGTTGGTTCTAGTAAGAATCTAAGTGAATATGAACAAGTTGTAAAATCATTTATAGAGAAAATAGATGGTGTTGGTGTCATGTTTTGTGCAGCTTTTGAGTAAATGAGTTGTAAAATTATTGTATGATAGAGATAGAAATTCATTTTAATAGAAATACAATTTAGATCCATTTCTCTCTAGTTGTAAAATTCTATTATATTTTGAATGAAATGATTCAAGGGTTTGTTTCACTTAGTGCATTGTTGTGGTGTATGTGGTTTCTATTTCATGCTTTGATCTAATGGGTCAATTAAATGCTTGAATAAAATTGCAGATTTATAGAATTTGTCTAGGGAATTTGATAAGTATTTTGGGTTAGGGTTATTGTTGACAAGTATTGTAAGGAATTTTCATAGATCTCATGCTATTAGTGATAGTCTATCATATGTTGTTTGATGTAGGAGCATCTCGGGTCCTTGGCAATCCTGTATCACCAAAAACAAGTTTGAGTTTTATGTGTTGCTTGGTTCCTTCTTTGACTGAGTTGGCTCGTAGTTTCTCAGTTCCTTCTTTAATCGAGTTGGTCAGTTAATTCCCTAGCGCTCGATTATCCTTTCTTACCAAGTTGTTTCTTTTGGTTTTCTATTGACGCTGACTTGTGCATTTAATTATGGTCATAGATTTAATGTTGGTATTAATCATTGGGAAGTGTGTGCACCTAGATGTAGTCATTCCTTCTGTTAATGATGGATCTGAAGGTTGACTTGTTTTAGTAGCCTCTTGTATACAATGTAGCCGTTGGTTGTAGTTTTAGGAGATCAGCTTAGAGGTAGAAGATGAATGGTACCAGATTAGGAGTTGAAGATAGTTTTTGAATCCTCTCATGTTGGAGGACTATTGTAATTGAATTGTTATATCTGGCCCTAATTGGAAAGGCCTTACAACCTGACATGTATGAATCAATTTGATAAAATATGAGGATCTGATCTGCATTCTCTCTCTCATTTTTTATGTAATTTCTTCTTTGTGTGATCTCTACAAGGTGGATTTTTATTAGGGTGTGCCTTTGGCCACTAATCCCAACCTCCTTGCATTAGGTGGTACTAGAGTGAAGGTTGAGATCTGGATCTAGATTTATGAATCTAGGTTTGAGGGTTCCTTCTTGTCAAATCCTAGTTGATATTATTGTGGGGTGGCAAATTTTGATCTGGCCTGTAATTGCAGAGGGTTTCAAGATGGTTCATAGGAGGTAAGTGTTGGAAACTACAATTGAAACAATTATTGTATTATCATCGATGTCAAACCTTAATTGGTAAGACTATTGCTATTTAAGGAAGTCCTATATCTATTTGAGTGTTGCTAAGGGGATAGGCAAGGTTGGTAACAACAACACCTAAGGAAAGGTTGAGTTATCTCTATACTTCAATGAGTACTTGATTATGTGGCACAATGATAAGACAATGTATTATTTATCTTAGTAAGAATGAAGACTAAACTGGTAGGCTTGATCGAGCATAAGTGAAGAAATCTAGTTTAAGTTGAGTGTTGTTTGTGTCAACCGAGCTAGTGAATGCCAAATAAAAATAGTGTTGACCAAACACCAATTAATTGTCAAGGAAGACAGTGTTAGTCGAGGGAACAGTTTATGTGGTGACCGAGCTTTCTAGAGAAGACCAAGAAGTTGGGCACAGTATTGACCAAGCGTCAGTATTTTTCATTTGTTGAAGAATTCAAATTTCTAGCCGACATTGTTGAATTCTTGAATTATGTAAAACATGTTGACTTTATTTATTGATTGTATGAAAGCATTTAATGCACTGTAAAATGTTTTATTGTAAATATTTAAGAGATTCGAGATATTTCAAAGATAAGCTGAAGAACATAATGTAGGATAGATTCAATGACTCTGACCTAACCCTAAGATCTATGAAGGAGATTAAGCAGCAAAAGATGTATTGACCTAAAAGAAGTAGTATTAAGGACACCTAAGCGAGAGGTTGAATGTGGGAAGAGAAAGAAGTGAATGCTATAAGTATTTTTATTGACTGTCTAAGTAGAAAAGGCTGAAGGAGAAGTGTTGTGATCACTTGAAGGGTTCCGAGCAGATCAATGATGGAGATGGAAAAGGTTCATAGTTAGTAAGCCATCATATGTGTATGGAATTGGATTTGATATTTGCAAAGTGAGTTGTATGTTTCTTAGATCAATATTACTGCTACTTTCTAACCATTGTAATAGTCAAAATCCTTTTAACATAGGTTGACCTAACAGTCATAGGTATAAATCCTTTGAACAAGGTTGCATTCTAATGGAGTGTATGTAAGTCCTATAACAAGGTGCACTTTTAACAAAGTTGTTGAAATCCTTTAACCGGGTGACACCTGACAGTGTGTTTGTAACCTTTAAGAGGGTTGGCTTCTCATTGAGCTCACCTCAGAAGAGTGAACATAATAGTAACATGTTACAAAGTGGTTTCTCCCAAATTGGGTTTCCCCTATAAATCTTGGTGTTGATACTTGTGTGAATGTTTTGGTTTGAACATTTCTGTGTTTTACAAGTTAGATGCTATTGGATAAGTGGACTGCAATGTTATATGTTTTTGTTATGAAATTGGTAATGACTGAGTAGGTGTTGGTTATTAGATCTGATTTGTTGAAGAGTTTGAAAGATTGTTTTATACATCTAGACCTAAGAACAATTGATTCACCACCCCCCTATGTTGTTCTAAATCATATTAACAATTGGTATCAGAGATGTTGGTGCTTACAGAGAAGAAGTTTGAAGGTACTTGAAGAAAATGATCAAGATGTATAAGAAGGAGGTACCCAAGCTGAATAAGGAAAACTTTCCCACATGGAAAAGTTTGATGAAGCTGCATCTGGCTGGTATTGGTGATTCTACTAAGTATTACATTGAACATGACTATGTCACACCTGCTGCACCTCTGACTATCGAGGAAATGAAAGCCAAACAAGAGCACAACCAAGCAATGTTGGAGATTGTGTCTGCCCTAAGTTATCCAGAATTCAAAGACATCAAAGATTGCAGTACCGCAAAGCAAATGTGGTACACCCTTGCAAGCATTTATGATGGTGATGTGAATGTGTTGAGAGCAAAAGTTGAGAGCCTAAGAGGTAAATTTGATGAAATGAGAATGCAAGAAGGTGAGAATATTGTACAATATTGTGGTAGAATAAAAGAAGTTTTAAATGCTATTAGAGGAGAAAATGGAACTATTGAGGATGAAATTGTAATGGGAAAAGTATTGAGAACTTTACATCCTATATATGCAATCAAAATTTTTGCAATCCAGGAATCTAGATGTAACTCTCCTACTGTCCTTACCTTAGAAAGTTTGGTCAGCAAGCTTACTTCTTTTGAACTTTCTAACTATGATAACTTCACTGTTGGTAGTATTGAATCTACTTTTAAGTCTCAGATGGTTTTGAATAAGTTAAAGAAGGAAAAAGAAAGATGCATCAGTGAAAGTGAAAGTGAAAGTGATAGTGATAGTGGCACATCTAATGAAGAACTTGAGGATCTAGAAGCTCTTACAGCTAGAAGACTGAAAAGGAGAAAAGGAAGGTACAAAGGTAAACTCCCTATTATATTTTTTTTGTGTAACAAGGTTGGTCATATAGCTACTAGATGTCTTGACAAGGATAATAAGGATGAAGAAGGAGACAACAAGCAAAAAGACAAAAGAGAAGATAGAGGTTACCGAAGATACAAAGACTACAAAGGGAAAGGTAAGAAATCCTACTACATTGCTGAAGAACAGACTAACACTCATAATGATGAATTTGAAATTGAAGTTGTCTATGTTGCAATGAAAGATGAATCTGATGAGGATGAGAAAATTGCATTAATATCTTATGTGAACAAAAATGATAAATGGATTATTGACAGTGGTTGTTCACATCATATGATTGGAGATAAGAGTAAGTTTGATACCTTAAACCATTATAAAGGTAGGAGTGTAAAGTTTGGAAATGATGCACCATGTCCTGTTAGAGGAAAAGGATTGATTAAGCTGACTGATAAGATCTCTTGTGAAAATTCTTATTGGGTTGAGGGTCTTAATTATAATTTGTTGAGTGTTGCACAACTTAATAGCACTAGCTACTAAGTGGAATTTCATCATAGGAAGGCCAAAATATTTGATGCCACAAGTGAACTGATTAGAAGTGGAGAATAGACAAGACGTAATTTGTTCTATCTAGACCAATCTGAAGAAACATGTATGATTGCACAACTTGATGATATTTGGTTATGGCATAAGCAACTATGTCATGTTAACTTTAATAATCTGGTAAAAATAAGCAAGAAAAAGAAAGCAAGAGGTCTACCTAGATTGAAGAAACCTGAGAATATAATGTGCAAAGAATGTCAGATGGGTAAGATGACTAAGTCTAGTTTCAAGAGCAAAACCTTTACTTCAGAGAATGTTTTAGATTTGGTTCATACTGACCTTTGTGGACTGATGGGTGTACAAATTTATTGTGGTGCTAGATATTTTATCCTGTTTGTTGATGACTATACCAGAATGATGCATGTAATGTTGTTAAAAGAAAAATCTGATGCTTTTTAATTTTTTAAGTGGTATGTGGCCAAGGTTGAAAAAGAGATAGGTAAAAACTTGAAGTGTTTGAGATCTGACAGAGGTGGAGAATTCACATCAAATGAATTCAATCTATTTTGCAATGATAGAGGGATCAAAAGATAAATGTCTGCACCTAGAACTCCTCTGTAGAATGGTATAGTAGAGAGAAGGAACAAATCTATCTTGGACTGTGCACGGACATTAATGATTGAAAAGAATGTTGCATAGAAGTATTGAAAAGAAGTTGTAAGTATAGTTGTTTATAATCTTAACTGAGTACATATCAAAAAAGGTACAAATATGACACCTTATGAATTATGGCATGGGTATGCACCGAATGTAAAATACTTTAGAATCTTTGGAAGTAAGTGCTACATATTGAAGGATAGTAGGAATGGAAAATTTGATGCTAAAAGTGATGAAGGTATATTCCTAGGCAATTCCATAAAAAGTAAAGCTTATAAGTGTCTGAATTCTAACAATAATAAAATTGTGGAAAGGGTAAATGTTAAAGTTGATGAGTATGCAGAGAAAAATGAAGTTGACAGTAATAGAGTACCAGAAGATTATAGATCTTTTGTGTATATAGAGGAAGAAGATGCAAGTGACAGACCTACACCTCATGCTGAGTCTCGAGTAAGAAATGTCAAGCATCAGGATAATAATGCCGAGAGAGAAGAAGAACGTGCCGAGTGACAGGAAGAAGCTGTCGAGTATCAGGAAGAGGTTGTCGAGCATTCAGAAGCTAAATATGACAATCTGGTTGGAAAACCTAATGAGCCGAATGAAAGAAGAGAAGAACCTATTCTAGCACAATATGTATGGAGACATCACAAGTTTGAACAGATTATTGGAGATAAAGATATAAGAATTCAAACAAGAAGAAAAGTAAGAGATCCAACATGTTTACTATGTGAATATGAGCCTAAGACAACAAAGGAAGCATTAGAAAATGAAGACAGGATAGAAGAAATGAATGAAGAGATTGACCAAATAGAGAAGATTGATACCTGGACTCTGGTGCCGAGACTAGAAGATAATAATGTCATTGGGACAAAGTGGGTATTTTGTAATAAGATGAATGAACATGGTCAAATCACAAGAAACAAGGCTAGGCTGGTATGCAAAGGCTATGCACAAGAAGATGGAATAGATTATGGGGAAACATTTGCCCCTGTAGCAAGATTGGAAGGAGTCAGAGATTTGCTTGCGTATGCTGCCTATAAAAATTTCAAGGTATACCAAATGGATGTCAAGTCTACATTTTTAAATGGTATATTGGAAGAAGTGTATATTGAACAGCCTGAAGGATTTGTTGATCCAAACAAAAGACACATGGTTTGCAAACTGAATAAAGCACTATATGGATTAAAGCAAGCTCCCAAATCATGGTATGAGAGATTGCACAACTACTTAATACAGATTGGATTCTCAAGGATAAATGACACAAGCAATCTGTACATGAAAGATGAAGAAGGTAAAGGAATCCTATTATCCAAAATCTTTATAGATGATATTATATTTGGTGGACAAGATGCCTTGTGTAAGAAATTTTCAAATGAAATGCAAACTGAATTTGAAATGAGTATGTTTGGAGAGATCAAATTTTTTGTTGGTTTGCAAGTACATCAGATGGAGAAAGGAATCTTCATCACCCAGTCTAAATATGTTCATGAGATACTGAAAAACTTTGGTATGGAGGACTCAAGGCTAGTAAGTACTCCCATGGCTACTAGACAAAAGTTGTCTAAGAATGATGATGTTGTAGAAGTTAACCAAACTTTGTATATATCTATGATCAGAAAGCTACAGTATGTTGTACATAACAAACCAGATATTACATTAGCTGTTGGGATTGTGGCAAGATTTTTTACCAATCCTAAGGAAACTCACATGATGGCGGTTAAAAGAATCATGAGATACTTGAAAGGAACTACTGACTATGGATTGTACTACAAGAAGCATGAAAAATTTGAACTGAGAGTGTACACAGATGTTGATTGGGCACAAAATGTAGATGAAAAAAAGAGTACTAGTGGTGGAGCTTTCTTTCTTGGATAGAGATTAGTTTCCTGGAAAAGCAAGAAATAGAATTGCATTTCCCAATCTACTGCTAAAGCTGAGTATGTAGCTGTAGCTATCAATTGTTCAAATTTGATATGGATAAAGCAATTGTTGGTAGGCATGAAAGAAGAAATCACCGAACTAGTTGTCATCTTCTGTGACAACACAAGTGCTATCAACATCAATAAAAACCCAGTGATGCACACAAAGACTAAACACATTGCCATCAAGTATCACTACTTGAGAGAACTGGTACAAGATAAAGAGGTCCACATGGAATATGTGAATACCAAGGAACAAATAGCAGATATATTCACTAAATCTTTACCTAAAGAAGCCCAAGAATACCTGAGAAGTCAATTAGGGGTCCTTCCCCTAACTGAGGCTGCCTAGTCAAGCTAGGAGCACTGCATCAAGTGTGCTGCAAAGAACATCTAACATATTGATGTAGAGAAAGGTCACACTTTAGGAGCAGCCTAGAGTTGTGAAGAGCACAACAAGTCAAAATAAGTCATAACAAAAATGACAGAGGGAGAAATATTCTACTGAACTGAAAGGATGATATCCACATCTACAGGATGTATGTTTTTTGTTGCTTCTTTGGCATTTTTGTCAAAGAGGGAGATAATGATAGTTGAATACAGATGAATACACAGAATGAGAAGATCTAGACAGTGAGAGAAATTCAGTGGATGGTCATGCATGGCTAATAAATTTTGTATCAAAATAAAGCTAAGGATATTATACATTTCTCTGATGACAGATAAGTTTTGGATTGGTTGGTAATTCGTGTGATATTCATCTGGTGTTGCCATCAATGCCAAAGAGGGAGATTGTTGGAAACTGCAATTGAAGCAATTATTTTATTGTCATTGATGTCAAACCTTAACTGGTAAGACTATTGCTATTTAAGAAAGTGCTATATCTATTTGAGTGTTGCTAAGGGGATAGGCAAGGTTGGTAACAACAACACCTAAAGAAAGGTTGAGTTATCTTGATACTTCAATGAGTACTTGATTATGTAGCACAATGATAAGACAATGTATTGTTGATTTTATTAAAAATGAAGACTAAACTAGTAGGCTTGACTGAGCATAAGTGAAGAAAGCTAGTTTAAGCCGAGTGTTGTTTGTGTCAACCGAGCTAGTGAATGCCGAGTAAAAATAGTGTTGATCGAACACCAGTTAATTATCGAGGAAGATAATGTTAGCCGAGAGAATAGTTTATGTGGTGACTGAGATTTCTAGAGAAGACTGAGAAGTTGGACACAGTATTGATCAAGTGTCAGTATTTTGCATTTTTTGAAGAATTCAGATTTCTAGCCAAGATCGTTGAATTCTTGAATTATGTAAAATGTGTTGACTTTATTTATTGATTGTATGAAAGCATTTAATGCACTGTAAAATGTTTTATTTTAAATCTTTAAGAGATTCAAGATATTTCAAAGATAAGTTGAAGAACATAATGTAGGATAGATTTAGTGAATCTAACCTAACCCTAAGATCTATGAAGGAGATTAAGCAGCAAAAGATGTATTGACCTAAAAGAGGTAGTATTAAGGAAACCTAAGCGAGAGGTTGAATGTGGCAAGAGAAAGAAGTGAATGCTGGAAGTATTTTTATTGACTGTCTAAGAAGAAAAGGCTGAAGGAGAAGTTTTGTGATCGCTTGAAGGGTTCTGAGTAGATCAGTGATGGAGATGGAAAAGGTTCACAGTCAGTAAGCCAGCATATGTGTACGAAATTGGATCTGATATTTTCAAAGTGAGTTGTATGTTTCTCAGATCAATATTATTGCTACTTTCTAACCATTGTAATAGTCAAAATCCTTTTAACAGAGGTTGCCCTAATAGTCATAGGTATAAATCCTTTGAACAAGGTTGCATTCTAATGGAGTGTATGTAAGTCCTATAATAAGGCACACTTTTAACAGAGTGGTTGAAATCCTTTAACCGGGTCACACCTGACAATGTGTTTGTAACCTTTGACAGGGTTGACTTTTCACTAAGCTCACTTCAGAAGAGTGAACATAATAGTAACATGTTACAAAGTGGTTTTTCCCAAATTGGGTTTCCACTATAAATCCTAGTGTTGATACTTGTGTGAATGTTTTGGTTTGAACATTTCTGTGTTTTACAAGTTTGATGCTATTGGATAAGTGGACTGCAATGTTATATGTTTTTGTTATGCAATCAGTAATGACCGAGTAGGTGTTGGTTATTAGATTTGATTTGTTGAAGAGTTTGAAAGATTGTTTTATACATCTAGACCTAAGAACAACTGATTCACCCCCCCTCTTTGTTGTTCTAAATCATATTAATAGTAAGATGCAGATGCAAGATTGGAAGACATGCTGAGGCAACTTGCTGCTACGTTAGAAGTTGTTGATACAACCCAACATAGAGGAAGATATCTTGAAGATGTTAGTAATGAAGAAATTGAGGAAGAACAAAGTGATGTAGAACCTGCACCAGTGATGGTTTAGGGTGAGGAAAGATTGTTGAAGGCTTTGAAAAATATAAAGTCTACACCACATTTCAATCCTCTTGAGTACAGTGTAAAATTGGATTCAAAAGCATTGGTGGATTGGATCAATGAGGTAAAGAAATATTTTGAATATGAAAATGTTCCTGAGGAAAAGAAGGTGAAGATTGCAAGCACAAAGTTGAAGAGTCATGCATCCTTGTGGTTGGAACATCTGCAATTGGATAGAAAAAGGAAAAGCAAAGACAAAATTAAGGTATGGAATAAGATGGTAAATAAGTTGAAAGGAAAGTTCTTACCATGTGATTATAAGATTAACCTAGTTAGGTGAATGCAAAGTTTGAGGCATAAAGATAGCTTGGTAAAAGATTA
The DNA here is from genome assembly GCA_027943335.1 of Chamaecyparis obtusa. NCBI lineage: Eukaryota > Viridiplantae > Streptophyta > Pinopsida > Cupressales > Cupressaceae > Chamaecyparis > Chamaecyparis obtusa. The sequence goes on along the minus strand of BSBK01000056.1, from coordinate 966,133 downwards.
TACTGAGGAATTCTATAGATTAGATATCAGATCTAGACATGATGAAGATGAAGTGGAAATAATTGCTAGGTACCTGAATGGATTAGGAGTTTCCATCCAAGAAGAAATCAGTTTGGTTAAATTGGAAAACATTGAGGAAGCTTATCAATTTTCCTTGAAAGATGAGCAAAAATTGAATAAAAGACATGAGCAAAGACAGAGAGGAAGAGGTCATAGATTCCCTAGAGGAAGAGGTAGATCTTATGGCTAAAACAATAGATCTAATCAAGACAAATAAAATTTGGATAAAGGCAAGACCAAGTGGAAAGGTGAAAGTTTGGCTAGAGGAAGAGGAAATAACTACCGAGGTGGTTATAATAGATGTAGATACTGAGGAACTTGTTACAATTGTGGAGAGGAAGGACATAGATCATTTGAATGTACACATGTAAGTAAGAAGGTAGGTAGCGGTAGAAATGATTTGGTGCAAGAAGACTCACCGAATGAACCTGAGAAAGAATATAACTTGATGGTCAGGAGAGCACTTTGGAGTGAAAGTAATAAGGAAGATCCGGTAAGGAAAAATTTGTTCAAGACTATATGTAGAGCTTCCGATGAAGTGTGGAAGGTAATCATTGATAGTGGAAGCTTGAAGAATTTGGCATCTGAAGAGATGGTTGCAAAGTTGTAGTTGGAAAGGTTGGAACACCCAAAGCCCTATTAGATTTCATGGATCAAGGATGAGAATACACTCTTGGTAAATGAACAATGTTATGTGAATTTGAAAATTGGAAAGTATTATGATGAGGTGTTATATGATATCATGCCTATGGATTATTGCCATATTTTGTTGGGTAGACCATGGTAATATGATAGACATGCTATATATGATGGAAGATTGCATAAATATACTATTTGGGCAGATGGGAGAAGAAAAATCTTGTTACCTTTGATTGAAGAACATGTTAGTAGTGTTTTTACATCGGTAAAAGTTTTCTTGATGGAAGGAAGAAAGTTTGTTAAGGATTTAAAGAAGAATGATGTATGTTTTGCTATGATTCCTAGCAAACCGAGTAAGAAAATAGTGGATAGCATCCCTGAAGAGATTGGTAAGATACTCACCAAGTATAGAGAGATCATTTCAGATAATGTACTTGATGGTTTTCCACTAAGAGAAGCATTGATCATTGCATGGATCTTATCCCTGGAGCTAGTTTACCAAATAAGGCACCACATCGGTTGACACCTACTGAGAATTAGGAATTGAATAAACTGATTCAAGAATTAATGCAGAAAGGTTTGATCTGAGAAAGCTTGAGTCCTTGTGTAGTACCAATTTTATTGGCACCTAAGAAGAATGGAGAATGGTGAATGTGTATAGATTCCAGAGAAATCAATAAGATAACAGTGAAATATAGGTTTCCTATACCGAGAATGGATGACATAATGGATAGTTTGACTGGAGAAAAGTATTTTACCAAAATTGATTTGAAAAGTGGATATCATCATATCAGAATCAGAGAAGGTGATGAGTGGAAAAATTCTTTTAAGACAAAAGAAGGTTTGTATGAGTAGTTGGTTATGCCTTTTGGTTTAACTAATGCATCAAGTACTTTTATGAGATTGATGAATGAAGTTTCAAAGAAATGTTTGGGTAAATTTGTGATTTTATACCTAGATGATATTTTGATATTCAGTAAGACCAAAGAAGAGCATTTGTTGCATGTTAAACAAGTATTGCAGAGATTGGAAGAAGAAAAGTTGTTGATTAACCTAAAAATGTGTTCTTTCATGAAAGAGGAGATTGTGTATTTGGTATTTGTGATTTCAGCTAATGGTTTGAAAATGGATCCTAAAAAGGTTGAAGCTACTTTTAATTGGCCTACACCTAAGAATGCTAGTGAGGTAAGATCATTTCATGGTTTGACAATTTTTTACTGAAAGTTCATTAGGAATTTTAGTTCAATTTATAATACTATGACTAAGACTATGAGAGGAGATAAAAGAGAATTTAAGTGGACACATGGATCTGATAAAATTTTTGAGACTATGAAGAAGAAGGTTGTTGAATTACCTATGTTAGCATTGTCTGATTTCAATAAGGTATTTAAAGTTTAATGTGATGCAAGTGGTAGTGCAATAGGAATTGTGTTGCGTTAAGAAGGTAAACCTGTTGTTTTCTTTAGTGAAAAGTTGAATGATGCAAAAAGGAAATATTTTGTGTGTGATCAAGAATTCTATGCTATTGTTCAAGTCCTGAGGAAATGGAGACATTATTTGATACTGAGTGAATTTGTATTGTATATTGATCATAAGGCTTTACAATATTTGGGTAGTCAGAATAAGTTGAATCAGAGACATATGAAATGGGTTGAATATTTGTAGAGTTATACATTTGTGATAAAACATAAGAGTGGAGTCACTAACCAAGTTGTTGATGCATTGAGTAGAAGAAGATCTTTGATGACCGAGATGAGAATTGAATTTCTTGGTTTTGATGATATGAAAGTATTGTATGAAACTTATCTTGATTTTTTTGAGTCATAGACGAAGTGCAGAGCACCTATTCAAGATCAACCGAGTACTAAATGGGAAGACTATTTCATTCAAGAAGGTATGTTGTTTAAAGGTATTCAGTTGTGTATATCGAGAGGATCAATGAGAACTAATTTGATAAAGGAGAAACATAGTAGTGGTTTGGTTGGACATTTTGGCATTGACAAAACATTGAATTTTCTTAAGGAGAAATACTTTTGGCTGTAGTTGTATAAGGATATTCAAAAATTTGTGAAAAGTTGTGGAATTTGTCAATTTGCAAAGGGAGTAAGTCAGAATACTGGATTGTATATACCAATTTTTGTTCTTGAGAAACCTTGGATTGATATCAGTATGGATTTTTTTCTTGGCTTACCAAAGATAGTAAGAGGTAATGATTCTATATTTGTTGTTGTGGATAGATTTTCTAAGATGGCACATTTTATACCCTGTAGAAAAACATTAGATGCAGTGCATATAGAAAATCTTTTCTTTAAGGAAATTTTCAGATTGCATGGATTATCAAGGAGTATCATCTCTGATCGAGATAGTAAATTTGCTGGATACTTTTGAAGACTCTTTGGAGAAAGTTGGGCACTAAGTTGAGATATAGTTCTACATTTCACCCACAGACTGATGGACAAACAAAGGTTGTGAATAGAAGCTTGGGTAATCTTTTGAGATATTTAGTTGGAGAGACACCGAGTAATTGGGATTCTATGTTGACACAAGAAGAGTTTTCATACAATAATTTATTGAATAGGAGTACTCAAAAAACACCTTTTTATATTGTTTATGGCATACAACCAAGAGTTATATCAGATTTGAAGGATATTGTTGGTGAAGAAAAGAGAAGTGTTGAAGGAGTAAATTTTGTTGAGTTCATGAAGACATTGCATGAATAAGTGAAACATAAGTTGGAGAAAAGTAATAAAAAATATAAAGACACAGTAGATAGATCAAGAAGATGTAAGACTTTGCAATTTGGGATGAAGTAATGGTACACTTGAAGAAAGGTAGATTTCTTGTTGGAACGTATGGGAAGCTGAAAATGAAGGAATTTGGTCCTTGTAAGATATTGAAGAGATTCGAGAGTGGAAATTCTTATGAGATTGAGTTACCTGATGACATGGATATATCACCTATATTCAACATTGCAAATTTATATGAGTACCATGAATAGAATGAATAAATGACAGTACTGAATGATTATCCTAAGAGAAAAATAGAAGAAGTTGAGCAGATTTTGGAACAAAGAGTTGGCAGAAGCACAAGATGAAAATAGTATATGGAATATCTGGTAAAGTGGAAGAACAGATCTATTGAAGATAGTTCATGGATTTCAAAATCTGAGTTTGATTCATCTCAATTTGTACCTATTGTATGATTCATAGAATCATTTCAAACAACCCCAGGTGTTTGATGCAGGAGCATCTCGGGCCCTTGGCAATCCTGTATCACCAAAAACAAGTTTGAGTTTTCTGTGTTGCTCAGTTCCTTCTTTGACCGAGTTGGCTCAGTAGTTGCTCAGTTCCTTCTTTAACCGAGTTGGTCAATTAATTCCTTGGTGCTCGGTTATCCTTTCTTATCGAGTTGTTTCTTTTGGTTTTCTATTGAGGCTGACTTGTGCATTTAATTATGGTCATGGATTTAATGTTGGTATCAATCATTGGGAAGCGTGTGGACCTAGATCTGGTCATTCCTTCTGTTAATGATGGATCTAAAGGCTGACTTGTTTCGGTAGCCTCTTGTATATAATTTAGTTAATGGTTGTAGTTTTAGGAGATCGGCTTAGAGGTAGAAAATGAATGGTATCAGATTAAGAGTTGAAGATAGTTTTTGAATCCTCGCATGTTGGAGGACTGTTGTAATTGAATTGTTAAATCTAGCCCTAATCAGGACATCCTTACATTTTGGCATGTATGAATCAATTTGATGAAATATAAGGATCTGATCTACATTATCTCTCTCATTTTTTGTGTAATTGCTTCTGTGTGTGATCTCTACAAGTTGAATTTGGATCAGGGTGTTCCTTTGGCCCCTCTTCCTGACCTACATTGCATCATTGTTTTATTTCTTATGATTTCAAGTCCCCAATGGAATAAGGCACCAATCACAAATTGTATTGGTTTTACTATCATTTTGGTGTTCAAATTAATTTTAATCTTACCTTAAAATTTTTAAATCATGCAGTATCATTTTATTTTATGTATGTTGTTATCTCATGCTCCAAGTGGTAGAGGACCACTAGGAATTAGCCATTTGATAGAATTCTGCCTCTTTTTTGATCTTTTATATGAGATTATCTATTTCATTCTAATTTTATTTATAATTTTGGTGTAAAGATTGGAAATACATTAAGGGATCACCCTCCTAGGTCTTCCAAAGCCCAAAGTGTAGAAGGGTTTCAGATATCCTTGTTAGTTGGTCAAAGTCTAGGAGATTATTGATAATTGGATTTGGCTTCTCCATAAGTGATTGAATGATCAACTTGGTTACTATTCATTAGTGTAAAGCCTTTTTAGGAACCAACACCACCTACCCAATTTGAATCCACATAACCAAAAATATCAAGGGGAATTTTTATGTCCTATCATATTACCATGACAACACAAAGAATACTCTGAGGCACCCTTCAAATATCTAAATACTCTTTTAACTACATCTAAAAGAACTCTACAAGTATTAGACATATATCTAAAAACAACTCCCATTGCTTGGTCAATGTCTAGTTTAGTACAAACCATAATGTACATCAAAGTTCCAACTGCACTCAGGTGAGTTACTCTACTCATGTTTGCCTTACCTGGCTTCACCCTACCATCCTCGACCATATCTTTGACAAAATGATATTGAACATCAATATGCATGGTCATACAGTGAAATATCAAGTTCTTGGCTAGGCAAATTGCACTCTGATCATCATAATAAATTATCACTACTCCTTATTTTATTCCATTATTTGAACATAGTTTCTTAAGCCAAATGATTTTTTTTTTATAAGAATGAGTAGTTTCCATATAATTATCTTCTTTAGTGGAAAAATAAAGCATATCCTATCATGTACTCACCCAACTAATTACACCACCAAATAATGTAAATACATAAATGCTCATGGATTTTCTACTATCAATACCACATACCCTATCTAAATCCATATAACCACAAATATCAAGGGAAATTTCATCTCCTATCATATTTCCATGATAAAAAAAAATACTTGAAGGAAGCCTTCAAATATCTAAATACTCTTTTAATTTCATCCAAAATAACTCTATAAGGATTAGATATATATCTGAAAATAACTCCCATTTCTTGGGCAGCCTTTGGTCTAGTACAAACTATAACATACATCAAACTTTAACTGCACTTTGGTAAGTTACTATTCTCATGTCGTCCATCTTTGATGGTGATGTAAGACAATCTGAAACAAATAACTTTATTTCAAATGTTAAAGGAACACATAATGGTCTGCAATCCTACATGTAGAACCTTTGTAAAATTATTACATACTTACTCTGACCTAGCCATAGCTTTCTATTCTCTTTACCTCTTCTACTTACCATCCCAAGAATGTGCTTAGCTACACTAAGATCATTCATTTTAAATTTACCAGTAAGGTTAGACTTAAGTTGTACAATCATACCTCTCCCTTTAACAATGAATAACATATCATCAATATATAATACAATGTACAAGAAATGATTATTATCATATTTATAATTAACACAATGATCTAATTTAGAATGCTCATATCCCATTCTCATTTCATATGTATAAATTTTCTAGTACGACATCTTAGGACACTACTTGAGGCCATACAAAGATTTCTTCAATTTACAAAGAAAATTACTTTGACCTTTTCTTCATTTAGTTCTTGGGTCGTGTTGTGTAAGTATCCTCCTCCAAATCACCATGAAGGAAATCTATTTTCTCAACCTCTAAATCATAAGAAGTAGCAATAGAAAGAAAAAAACTAATCGATATGATTTTTTCAATAAGAGAAAGTATGTAACCATAATCAACACCCTCAACCTGAGAGTAGCCTTTTGCAACCAACCTTGCCTTATGCTTCTCAATGCTTCCATCTGAACCAATCTTTTTCTTGAACACCCATTTGTAACTAACAAGTTTTCATCCTTTAAGAAATCGTACAAGATCCCATGCATCATTTTTCAAAGCTATCATTTCTTCATCAACAACATATTTCCAAGATTTTTTATCATTCATACCTAATGGTATCTTCTACAAATATAGTTTCATCTACACTAGTATTAAAAACAAAAATACATCTCCAATCACTAGGAGTATAGTTTATAGATGGTTTTCTATACCTTGTAGACCTTTGAATAAGTTGATTTGTAGGTTCTTCCTCCTCTTCTGAATATTTAGAACTAGATGATCTCTCCTTAATTAATGATCTATCTAGGGGCCTTAATTCAACTTTCTTAGGCTTAAAAGGTAGTTGAATCACATCTTTTTTAGTTTTTATAGGTACACTATAATAGAATGAGGGATAGTTTCTCTAAAAATAACTATTCTAATATGTATCATATTCTATGTAGTAGGTTCCCATATCTTATATCCTTTCACATCATAACTGTATCCAATGAAGATACATTTTACAACCTCATCCTCCAACTTTTTTTTTCTTCTCCTTTGACACGTATACATATGCCACACAACCAAAATCTCTAAGATATCTCAATGAAGGCTTATGACCCAACCATATGTCCATAGGAATTTTATAAACAAGATCTTATGTAGGAGACATGCTAAATAGGTAGAAAAAAGTGGAAACAAATTCAACATAAAACTTTTGTTCAAGGTTAGAACCACTCAACATACTCCTAGCCTTCTCCATCAATATCATGCTCATCATATCTGGCACTCCATTTTGATGTAAAGAATACAAAGTTGTCTTCTATTTATGAATTCCACAATATTTAAAAATTCTATTGAATTCATTAAATTAAAATTCACTACCATTATCAATCCTAAAACATTTTAGTTTCCTTCCAATATGAAATTCAACCATAGCTTTAAATTATTTAAATCGACTTAAAACATCAGACCTACTCTTTAAAAAATATACCCATGTTCTTATGTTATAATCATCAATAAATGAAATATAATATATGTATTTTCTAATGGAGGGAATATCTACAAGACAAAACACATCAAAATAAATAAGGTTGAGCACACCACATGATTTTTGAGAACTTGAGTAAAAATTAATGCAGTTTCATTTCCATAAATGCAATGCTCACAAAAAGTGTAATCAAGATTACAATAATTCAAACCTTCAACAAAGTTTTTATTTTTCAAGGACCTTATACCCTTGTCTCTAATATGGCTAAGTCTCTAGTTCCATAGCATTGTCTTATCTATAGGCAACTTTAATTCAAAATAAAAAAGCACCCTTAGATACCCAAAATTCATGACCATTTGCTAAAGGTTAAACCCTCATATTTTCTAACAAAGTATCCACATATTTAGTCTTCACAAAAGTACTCTTACACTCAACAATGTATGGCATCTCTCCAATGTGCTAATTCTAACACCACTAGAAATCACCATAGCACCTCTCACCATTTTCATCCTATTGTGTGCAATTTAAGTGTGGTTCAATTATGGGAACACAATAACCAAAAGAAAACACTCAAACTAAAAAAATCACAACAACATCAAGAGTAGACATAAAAGAGGAATAAAAAATAAAAGAAATGAATTTTTTTATATAAATCAAGTAGCCTCTTTTTTTGTAGAGATTTGTCCAATGCTAGTTGATGTGTATGTTCAATGTTGCTCAAGATTTAATGGTTTGCAAATATTTTGGCATTATAACAGTATCATGGTAATTAGTTTGGATTAAAATCAGTATGGTAACTTTTGTCTTGATGGTGGATGAATAAAAGAGGAAGGAATCCTCAGTTTATAGAATTGGAAGGAGAGGAATGGATGGTGGAGATAGAAGGAAAATGGAGGGCCAAGATGTAGTCAAGAGAAAGCATATGGATTATTTTTTCTTAAAATCATAGTATGGTGATAAGTGTCACCATGGGAGATCTTGAGAAGACTTGGGGGTTGTGGGAAGATATGCCATAAGGCATTTCTTGTCTCACTTTTCAAAGGACACTTTGGAGAATGTGAGAGTATTTTGGAGATTGGGAGAAGAAACTCAAAATTTCCTTTGAGGGGACAAGTTTCTAAGATACCCATTAGGTCCTTACACACTTAATTAGAGAATTTAAGATCCACTTGGACAAGAGCTAACTTGGAAGACTAATATATTTAATTAGGAATGTGCAAATGAAAAGGGAGAGGATTATTTGAGGAACTAGGATTAAGTAGTAGGCAAGTTAGATAGATGAATTGGATGCATGGGTTAGTTAGTTGGAGGGTAGGTTAGATGAATATTAAATTTAGGAGCCATATGCTCAAATAATATTAAATAGATTTTTTAGACACCTAAACTTGATCATTAAATATTTTATCAAACTAAATCATACTAACCCTTCTTCTAAAGCCATCATATTTAATTAAATAATTCATCTATTTAAATAATCTCTCATTTCATCTATTCCTCCTAGGTAAATTAATTAATTTGATTTTCCTATAGTATCATCTCTCTGAATTAAATGAATACATTCATGTGTTTATTTAAATCCCCTTTCCTCTATTTTTTGAATTTAAATTAATTCAAAGAATACTTTTTCCACTCACCCACTTGTACAATCCTAGAAAGCCCACTTGCATGTTAACACTTCATTTAATTAAGTAAATGACTTTTTTTACTTAATTAATCCCTTTCCTCCCACTTATAATTAAATAATTCATTTAATTCTATTTGAGAACATGGATCCTAACATTAACCCTCACCTAACCTCACTTCCTTAACCTAACCCATCCTTCTAACTCAACCTGTCCCACTTGCCCATGAATTAATCCTAATCTCCCACCTAATCCCCTTCCTAATCAATTGCACAATCCTAATCAACTTGGTTTTGCTACCCAAGTCAACTCTTGTCACATCAATACCAATCCCCAAACATATATGTAAGGACTCATATGAATCTCTTAAACATGTGTACCCTCCAAAGGAATTTTTAATTCCCTTTTCACATCCTTCAACACTCTTTTCATTCTCCAACCTTCTCCCACACTTCCCAAAATGGTCACATTCCTCAAGGATTGACCTTTGAGATTTGAAACAAGATATGTCTTTATGGAATATCTTCAAAACTCCCAATATCCAATACCTCACATGGTGACACTTGTCACCATGTTTTGAGTTTAAGAAAGCACAAACCATGTGCTTCTCCTCAAAGGCATCTTGAGCCTTCCTCAATTTTGCATCTCAACCGTCCATTCAACCCTCCTCAAACCTATTAATTGAAGTATCTTTTCATTCATTTTCATACACCTTTCAATTATTTTTATCATGTCATTATGCATCCAAAAATCATAAAACTCATCCTTATAACACCAAAATCACTTCAAACCCTTGAATCTTGAGCACTCTTTGAGCACACATATCAACCCAAGCATTGGATAAATCTACATATCAAAGGAAACTACTTGGTTTGTCAGGTTTGCATCTCTTGTATGATTTTTGGTCTCTTTATGTCTTATCTTATATTTTGCATAGGTTAGTGTAGATTGAATTTTTTATTAAGTTATCTTATTCTTATTTAGACACACAATTTCCTTGCATACATATTTATTTAATTCTAAGTGAAGGAATTTGGGAATTTATGAAATAGTTAAAACAAATAAGTATATTTGTTCAAAGTAATTGAAGGGGGGCTAAATAATTAAATGGTTTTGGATTTTCCTTAATTAATTGGAGTATAGCTAATTAATTAAATTAATTTGGCTATACGACACATTAATTAATTATGTGTAATTATTTAATCAATAATGAGAGTAAGCAAATAAAACTTAATTAACATTAATTAAATTCAAGTATTAATATTTTGCCCCTTTTTGAGATGGTGGTATAAAGTAGAATCATTTTAAAGAAAGATAAGACATGGAGTTAGGAATAAAAATGGTTGAATTATAAAAGATTCCTTGATAATTTGAAAGAGTGACTAGGATGAAAGATGATAGGAGATGAGGATGAGGATTCTCTCTTGAGAGGATAGGTTATGTGAAGAGAACACGTGTTCTCTCAAAATGGATGAGATGATGCATGTATGATAGATGAATGATAAGTGGATGGAGAGATAAGAAGATTGATTTGGCATCCACAAAATAGGAGATGTCATATAGCAATAACTCATTTTGATTTGTCAACATTCTTAACTTTCCAAGGTATGAGGAAACAACGCTATGCCAAAGATTTTACATAACATGAACTTAAGAAATAGAAAAGGTTAAACTAGTATCACATAAATCCACAGAGGGCTATGATGGATATGATGCTAGAAGAACCAAAAAGAAAGATAGATGTCCCAAGTACACCATGTGACCATGTGGACCACATTTGGGAATGCAAGGGACATGTCTACAGACATGTACATAGATGTTGAATGTCTTAGACAACTAATAGGAGGTGAATCAATTGTAGATTAAAGCCTTTTATTAATTTCATTGATCTAGATGTGGTAAATCAATTCTTTAACCACTAACTAAAATATATATAAACATGAACATGTACACACATGAAAAATAATAGAACCTAAAGTTTTGGGTTCTTGTTGGGTCACAAGGTTTGAAAGGGAAATAATAAAAAAGATTGATTGGCAGGCAAGGAGTGTAGGAGGAAACACAAATTTGAGACCTTAAGTTTTAAGTTCTAATAAGGGTCCAAAATCTATGAGAATACCAATTAAATGACCATGTAGGGGTCTAGAGGCAAAAAGGATTGGAAAAAGGGAACATAAGAAGACATTTAGACAATATTTATAGGGGGCCCAATCAAAGATATCTTAGATTGATTATCAAAAAAGGGTGGAATAAGGCATGAAATGACAACAATAATTAAATATAGAATCATGTATAAGTAAATATAGAATCATGTAGGGTTGAAGGTATCGATTGGGAGGAATGTCTATGGGCATATTGAATGTCATATAAAGTAACTAATGGGCACACACCAATTGACTTAGAGATGTCCAAAGTTTGAAAGAAAGGATACAAAATTTGAATAAACTTTACAAAGGATTAACCATGGTAGCAATAGATATCCACCATAATCAACAATGTAATCATTCATATTTGATAAACAAATAGAAACTATAATTTGATTTAACATTTCTCTACCTTCACATAACATGTAAAAGAAAGAATTTCTTAAGAGTCTAGCATAATTGATAGATCCAAACTAACTTATAAAAACATGCACGAAATGTATATTAGTATTAATGATGACTTACAATGACATACTATAGTTGTGATCACAATCGTACCAATTAGATGACATTCACTAACTGGAAGCTCAAAATCAATATGTGTTTAATCTATAGCCCAAAAAAAATTGGGAGAGCCTTGTTTTTGGTTAAAGTAATGCTTTAAAAGAAAGTGTTGAATGATCACTTGACTGTTGTATGTAGTTTCAAAAATTAGAATGCATATCATTTGTACACTTTGTCAAAAATCTCATCGCTTTTGACTACCCACACTCAAGAAAATTGCTTATGTTAAACATAGACATTCCAAATGAAAATCTTAAAATGACAATACCCATTTGTATCTCAAATGGAATCACCCTACTTTTGATAGATGTTAATGATAGAGGTATATCACATTCCTTAAGATCTTCATACAACAATTCACATAGGAAATACAAAAATGTATATAGTAACCTAAAGATGCTACAAAATCGTTTGTCATCACATTTTGATTTAAAAATTGTAATGATTACACTAATGCTCAGATGCGACTTTATATAACACTCACCACTAACCTTCACTTTCTATTGAGAAGTAGAAAAATATGAATTGATTATACTTTGTTGTAAATAAAGAACAACATATTGCATGAAACTCCAAATATATTTCATTTTTTACCTCAACATTTGAATGATGAGAAAATCTTGATAATTCTTTAGTATATTTTTTGAATCAACATCACATGAAACTGCAATTGTATTTGGTGTATCACTAAAAGGCATAATAATATTCAGACTCTTTCTAGTATCTACTTGTAGACACCTAAAAATGGTCAAGCTAATTCAAGTGAGCAATCGAACTAAAATCAAATATTAATTGAAATAAAAGCCAAAAAGGATGAATTAAATCAAATAAATCATTTAATTATGCAATTAATCAAATTAATTATATATTTAAATTAAATCAAATCTAACCCATTCAAGGGGTGCACATGGCTAAAGAAATTAAATAAATCAATAGATTAATTCCTAAAATTTCTCACCTACCACATGGGAAGGAATTACATCAACCAATAAGAATTGATAATTGAGCTCACATGGCTCAAAGATAAATTGAATCTCAATCACTCACTTTGAGAATGCATCTTGACCACTCATTTTGTCCCATTGTCCCAAGCTTTGAGGACAAAATATTTAAATTGTCTCAACATTTGAAACCATGGACTTAATCCAAACTTTATCATGATTAAATTTACTCCACCCCCTAAGCTTGGAGAAATCTCTAAATAGAAGGCAAAAATCAGGAGAAAAGGATCCCATGAGCATTTTAGAATTGCATCCTTATTGTAGTGAATTTGATTTGAAAGCTTAATTTAGCATGTTTTGAGCAAAGATAGGCATAAGATTTCATCTTTTAGCATTAATTCTCATTTTAGAGTTATCTCTAATGGAATCTTGCTGAGAGAATTTCATTAGCATCTTTAATTAGAGAGCCATAGGATGCTTATTGTCTTTATTTTCATTCAATAGCTTTTTAATTGTTGTATTTTCCATAACTGAATTGATATATTGACAAACTAATCCTATGAAGGTATTTTTGATACACAAAATGGTGCCCACCATGGGGAATCTTGCCTCTACTAACTAAATTTTGTTTTTATTTGCTAAACTTGCATGAATTTGTGTTTTAAACCTCTGTTTGACAAGTGAAATAGCCCGTACAAGGCTTGAAATAGTGTGTATCAAGAAAAGTCTGATGCACTTACACAGCCTAATGAAAATTACATGATAAATTTTGACGCCTTTACATAGGGTGTTAGCGCATAACAAATCCTTCTATCTCTTGTCTAACTTTCTTTCAATGCGTACACCCTAACTTCATAGTGTGTACACACTCTTTATCAACGATTACAATATTTTTCATGTTTTAAATGTTGCTTTATAGGAATTATTTGTTAGCATTTACATGATTTAGTAGCATGCATAAACAGTTAAATAACACTTTTAATTCATTCTGTAGTGTGTACACTATTTAGAATAGGGCTTACAATAATTTTTGTAGGGTGTATTACTGGTGTTATGAAAATTTAATTTCTGCTAGAAAATGATAAATTATCTGTGCTTTGCAGATGACAGAGCATAAGAAAATTTGAAAACCTAAGGCTAGGGTTAGAAAAGAGGACAAACAAATAAAGAGAAGGTTGAAAAAGGAAAAGATAGTTCATCTCAATAATTTCTTGGAGGATTCAAAGCAAGAAGGAGAAGTATATGAGAGGTACTTATGAATAATTTAGGCTTATAAATCCAAATTTGTTTCTCTTAATTGGATTTTTGTTCCTTAAGATTTGTCAATTTTAATCATTTTTAAGAAAGGAGTAAAAAATTGATTTTCTTGAATTCCTTCACCCTTGCTTAGAATTTGTGTTGGACTAATAATATTAAGAAGAGGATTCTAAGGAGCCAGAACAATCACTACTAGGTGAGTATCAAATGCATAAATAAATAAAAAAATGCCCCTAGTGTTTGCTAGCTTCAAAAAAGGTATGCCTTAAATCTTATGCATTTGATTAAATTGTGGCAAGTTGATTTGAATCTAGCATAATTAGAAGACCTATTATTGTTTGTTAGATTTGATAGTAGGCCTATGCTCTTCTCTTCTTTTAGTGAATCAAAATTCCAAAACTATCAAATGTTTCAGTTACAAGAAAGGTCAAAGGAATGAACAAACACTAAATTAAGCCTATTGTTTGTGGAAAAGAGTATTAGGTGATTATGCTCTTCACCTTTTAGGTGAATCAGAAAGCTTGAAGTATTCAATTCCCCTTTTAAAAGAGGCTTGGAAATTGAACAATGTTTATCATGTTTGGAAGTGAGAAGTAGTAGGGATATGCTCTTCACCTTTGGTGAATCAAATTCCAAAACCTACTCTTTCATTCCATTTCATTTTCTTTCATGATGTGTGATGATATTATTCACCTTCATGAAATTAAGATCAATTAGCAACAATTTAAGCTAAATACAAAAGGAAATTTACTCTAAAATGCAACTACAATCTATAACATCTCATGGATCTCTAGAAAGAAGTGGTAAGTCAGCTCTCAGCTACAAATCCTCACTAGTGACACCTCTAAAATGAGAATAATGCTGCTATGATGCTTCTAAATGCTTATTCTATGATGAATTTATGCTTAATCTAGCTCCATTGATAACAATGCAATGATAAAATGCTAAAATGATAACTCTAAATGCTCAAATGCTTCAATTGCTCTTAGAAATGATCTCAATTGACTATAGTAACAATGCTTTTCAATTGAAATTCTAAGATTATAATGCTCTCCAAAATGCTTCATACTTATAGTAATTTCCCAAGGGTAGGGGGTAGAGTGAGTTGATCATGGTTATGCTTGGGTAAGGTCAATTGGCTTAGCTTTGTCCATAAATAGGGGGACAAGGAGGGGACAATCATTTAAATGGTTTTAAAAGGCTGGACCATTTCAACAAAAGTGAGTGATTTATGTCCATTTTGTCTCCAATTTGCTTTGTTGAGGGAAATTATGATTTATTAATTAATTAAAGTAATTAAATTTAGCCATGAAGGGAAAGAGGTTCATTTTTTATTTTTTCTTTCAACAACTATGTCATTAATTGAATTTAATCAATTTCGTAGTGTTTTTCCCCTTTTCAAGCTTCATTTAATCATTTAATTGAATTTTCCTTTGATTTGAATTGCTTTTGTTCCATTTATTGATAATCGTGCTATTTTGATGATTTGATGCACCTTTTGATTGATTTAAGCCTTTGACCAATTTTCCATGTCTACACATGAATATATTATAGATTTAGTGGGATCACCTCCTAAGAATATGCCTGGATGAGGCCAGTGAGAGGGACAACCCAAAGTGGGATACAATTTCTTTTTCCACAATAATCTGACCTGCTATAAAATAAAATGCATTCATCCTTAATGGGGTGAGTGACAAAGAAAGATCAAGAATCAAACCTCCTCGAGTAGTCCTTCGGGATTGCGCAAAAATCCAACATACTAGTGGTGGGAGGCCCCTATAATGGGGGATGAAACTTGATTTTCTTTTGAACATAATCCATACTGGTTCCTTGTTAATTAGCAAACCTACCTCATTAGAGCCATGTTTAAAATCCAAAATTGACTATAGGTAGATTTCTTGAAGTGATTTCTTGTGGAAGACCCGTGAAAATGTTCTCACATATTCAAAAAATTTGTGTTACAAGTTAATTAAAAGATAAGTGTTCTTGTGATTGCTGCAACTGAAAATAAATGTTATAAGAAAGAAGTAGCCATTACAAATCAATTAATATTTTAAAAATCTTCCTAAAGAACAATCACCGAGAGAGAATAATTTCACTTGACTCAACCCTTGTTAATGTCAGTTTTTACTAGATCCCATCGATTGAAAATATCTCTTCAAGAAGATGACACATGTATTAGTCAAGAGATTCCATACAAAGACTTCATATTCCAAACCCCATTTGAAGAAGAACAAGTACAAGAAGAGATAATTCCCAACCTATTCAAAGAAAGAGTTGATTCTATGGCAAGAAATAATGATTTCTATGAGTTTACCCAAGGGAGAAACCATGAAAACCAAAATGAGAACCAAAAATGATACTGAGGACATGAAGAAAAAATTGAAGAAAGGGATAATAGAGAAGCCAAATATCTCATAAATTCCTTGAAGTCATAGAAAAACCTTTAGAAAGGGATAAAGAAAGATATTTCCTCAACTTAGCTCAATTAGGAGTTAAAATTCCTCATGACTACGATACATTGACCTTAAAGGAAGATGATGAAGAAGAGAATTCATTAGGATTCATGAAAAAACAACTCAAGTTGTTCCAAGACCAAATTGATAGCATGAAAAAGGTGGCTAAACCCAAACCATTTTTGATTGAATCCTTATGTCCTTTTCTTTTTTATAGAAATTTGGTTATGGTGCCTTTCCCTCCCAATGTAGTCTTTCCAAGATATGAAAAATACATGGGTAAATCCGACCCACAAGGCCACTTGAGGGAGTTTTATGCTTTGATAATTGAGTTCATGAACGATACTACTTACCTAATGAGATTATTCCCAAGAAGCATTGGAGGGAAAGCCATGGAGTGGTTTTTTAAATTGACCCTGGGAATAATTTTTTTTAAAGAATTGGCCTCCAAGTTTGTGACTTATTACTCTTATAACATTGAGCACTAAATCACCATGCTAAAACTATGTGATACTAAGAAATAATATGGTGAACCTTTTTAATGCTTCCTCCAAAGATGGAGAATGGTTTTTGTGAATATCTAAGAAGCATACCTGAAAAGGAGAAAATGGAGATTTTCATGAACACCTTGAACATGGAAATTGTAATCACCTAAAAATGGACAAGATCAATTTATGGACAAATCAAGGAAAATCAGGGCCAAATCAAAGCAATTGAATTGAATCAAATATTTATCCAATTAAAATTAAAATCAAGTCTTAATTCAAGATAAATCAAAATCAAGAGCATTTTAATCAAGTGAAATCAAATCAAAGTGCAATTAATTCTATTAATTGTATAGTTTTGGATTAAATCAAATTCAACCCATTCAAGGGGTACATGGATGAATAAATGAATTTAAATCAATTAATAAATTCTAATTTCTCTCAACAACCCAAAAGAGGAGGAAATTCAATCAACCAATAGGATTTAAGAAAATGCATTCACATGGATCAAGCCAAATTCAATCTCAATCACTCAAAGTGAAAGAACATCTTGTCCATTTGTCCCAAGCTTTGAGGACACAAACTTTGCATTGTCTTCAAAGGGTGGAACCAAGGACTCAACTCAAGCTTAATCATGATCAACTATACTGCACCCCCTACCCTTGCGTAAATCTATAAAAAGAAGACCAAAATCAATCATAATTCATAACCACACATCTGAGAATTACAAAGAACCTCTTGCATTTTATAGCTAGAAAGGCATTTTAAGAGCAATTTAGCATTTCAATTTGAACTAGTTGTTAGCTTTAGCTTAATCTTTATCATTTCTCATTCTAGGACTGTCATTAATGGTAGCTTGCTGAGAGCTTCTATTAACACTCTTAGATAGAGAGCCATAGGATGCTCAATGGATCATTCATTTGCTAAATAGTTTCTATATTGTGGTTTATTTATTTTCTATTTGATTTATTTCTCAATACTAATTCTATGAAGGTACATTTCTTTGTACACAAAATGGCACCCACCGTGTGGCAGAATGCTTCACTTTACTAATTGCTTAGAATTCTTTCATTTTTATCAAATTTTGGTATGTTTAACTCTCAGTTTTTTCAGGAAACAGTGCTTTTGAGAGCTCAAACAATGCTTCTGAGCACTATTTCAGCTCTTCCACGATGAAGTTGTGCACTTTTATGCCGATCAACGGTGCTCTTAAATTCTTCTATTCTCTGTCTATTATTCTTACAATGCTTTTTCCCTAACTACTGAGCACTTTTGCACATTTACTTAGCACTTTTACTTCATTATTACTGCCTTTGATCAATTTTGTAGCACTTTTACTAGTTATTTGTGCACTTTTGAGCTTACTGTCAAACTTCAAATAACACTTTTAAACAATGCTTTTAAGCAGTAAAATAGCACTTTTAAGCATTACGGCAGCGCTTTTGCAGAAACTGTGAATTTTCATGATCTGACTGTGGTAAAATGATTTTTATGACTCTACTAGATGTTTGATCACAGAAAAGCAAAAAAACCAAAGATCAGATTCAACCAAGAAGAGAAGGCTTTGACTAAGAAAATCAAGAAGGAGAACTTTGCTCACATCAAATCGGTTCTTGAGGATTCACAATAGGAAAATCAGGTTTATGAGAACTATCTTAAAGTTGTAGAAGCATATAAAACTAAGTTTGTTTCACTTAATTGGATTTTCTCACCTTAATTCAAGTTTTTCTCAAAATTTGCAAAGAAGGCCTTAGATTCAATTCAATCTTTGCTTCTTCAATTTCATTTTGGGTTTCCTTCATTGTGGCTATTTTTGTTGACTAACTTTGTTGGAGGAAAAGCACATTGGAAAGGAACTATAGCCAAGGTAAGCTAAAAATGGAAAAATCACTCAAAAATGCCCCTAGCCTTTGCTAGCTACAAGGAAAGGTAAGCCTCAAACTAGTGAGTATTTTCCCTTAAATTGTGGCATTGGTGCTTTTAAGAATCTAGTAATTACAAAACAACCTATCTTTGTTTGGAAATTTTAGCATTTAGGCCTATGCTCTTCACTTCTTCTAGTGAATCAAAATGCCAAAGGTGTTGAACTTTTTAATTAAGAAGTAAGGTTGAGGAAATCAAGCACATAAAATCAAAGCCCCTTGTTTGTAGAATAAAGTAGAAATACTTAATTCTCTTTAGTTAGTGGGCTAGTAATTGAACCATGTTTATTGTGTTTGGGAAATTAAGAAAAAGTTAGGGATATGCTCTTCACCTTTTGGTGAATCAAATTCCCAAAAAAATGTTCTTAACTCCATTTCCTTGATTTTCATGAACATGCTAGAACATTACTGGGCTCGCCTCCTGATAAATTGCCTTAACAAGGTCGGTGAGAGGGACAGCCCAAAGTGGGATACACTTTCTTTTGCTACGAGAATCCAACCCACTATAAAACAAAATGCATACATCCTTAATGGGGTGTGTGACAAAAGGATACTAAATTTTTGAGCTTCCTCGAGTAGTCCTCACAGATTGCGCAAAACTCTGATATACCGGTGGTGGGAAGCCCCTTAACATACTTGGGGGATGAAAGTTTAGGATCCATTTTGAATGGAATCCATATTAAATCCTTGATAAAATAGCAAGACCACCTTTTTAGAGCCATGTTTACGAACCAAATCTTGAGCTAGGTAGGTGCTTGAAGTTTCTTTTTGTGCAAAACCCATGACAACATAGTTTCAAATCAAACATTTTGTGTTAGTGGGTAAAAAGAGACAAGTGTATGCATGATTGTTGTGTTTGAAATACATAAACAAGTGAGAGAGATATCCATTGAAAGTTCATCTTACATTTTTAAGCTCTCCAATTAAAATAAACAATTGTCAAATCAAGGATCATTTCAAAACAAACCCTTGTTGGATGCTCATCTCCATGTGGTCCCACAAATATAGGGTATCTTTACAAGGAGATAGCACTTGTGTTGCAAATGAAGGCCAAGAATTTGAGTACCAAAGTCTTTTTAAAGGTTCTATTCAAGAGGAAATTTTCCCAAACTTATTCAAAGAAAGACTGGGAGAAATGGATAGAAACTCCACATACCATAATTACCAACAAGGAGGAAACAATCATAAAATCAACAATGCCAATCATAATCCTAAAGAAGCACTTGAAGAAAAAGTTGAGAGAGCAGCCCAAGATCATGAATTCTTAGAAGTTATGGAGAAATTAATAGATAGGGATAGGGAGAAATTTTTCCTAAACCTAGCCCAAGTGGGAGTAAAGCTTCCCCATGATTACGATATAGAAAAACTTAAGAAAAATCAAGAGCAAGATGACCCCATGAATGCTATGAATAGGAAAATAAAATCCTTCCAAGAGAAAATTAATACCATGAAAAAGGCGGTGGAACCTAAGGCCTTTTCTATTGAAGCTTTGTGCCCTTTTCCATTTGACAAAAGCTTAGTTATGGCAGCCTTTCCCTTCAATACCATTTTTCCTAAGTATGACAAGTATATGGATAAAATAGACCCACAAGATCATCTAAGGGAGTTTTGTGCCTTAAGCATTGAGTTCATGCACAATGATACATATCTAATGAGACTCTTTCCTAGAAGCTTAGGAGGTCCTGCCATGGAGTGGTTTTCAAAGTTACCCCAAGGAATAAAAACCTTTGAGGAATTAACCTCCAAGTTTGTGACCCACTATTCTTACAACATTGAGCATGAAATCATGATGCTCAAGTTGTGTGATACCAAACAAAAAGATGGAGAATCCTTCTTAGGATTCCTACAAAGGTCGAGAACCATTTTTGCAAGGTATCCACGAAGTATCCCTAAGAAAGAGAAGATGTAAATCTTCACAAATAATTTGACCATGGAAATGAATTATCGATTACAACTCCAATGTCCCCAAACATTTGAAAAACTTATTGAAAATGGGATCAAGATTGAGGATGTATTGGTCAAAAGAGGAGAGATAAAATTATTTAAATATAATAAATCCAATACCAACAACAACAATAATAATTATGTACATAAATATGTTAACAATCAAGGGGCCAACAATCACAATGATAAACATAAGTCGTGGATAAAGAATAATAACAAAAATCTTGTGAACGATAGAGTTGTGGAGGCCCACAACTTGAAGGAAACCCCTTTTACCTTACCATATGGAGATAATTCTTCAAATAATGTTAATCAATCAAATAAAGCTCCCAACAATTCCAATAATTCAAATAACAATTCCAACAATTCAAACAATAATGCTAATAATCCTTATAATAATGCTAATGGGAATAAGCCCAAACCCTTCTACTCCTCTTTAAAAAAAGAAAATTCACCTATCTAGGTGAACCTTTGGAGAACACATTAAAGACCTTGGTTGCTAACAAAATCATCACATTGCCGGATGTAAGAGATTATGAACCTCAAGTTAAACCTAATTGGTGGAATGATTCTCATCATTGTGAATATCATCGAAATAGAGGTCATCCAACAAATGAATGCATGAGGTTAAAACACTTAGTGCAAGATCTAATAGATAATGGAACCATCAAAATTGAAGGGCCTCAAAATAATGAGGATCATACAGCCTTCAAGAACCCCTTTTTGAACCATGAAAAGGGTGAGTCATCTAACGCTAATCAAAATAAAAAAAGAGGTAATGAGAAAGTGAAATTTGCCCATACTTATGATAACATGATCAATAATCTAAGAGAAGAGGATAATACCATAAATGTTTTAGTGGTAAAGGAGAAATTAAGAGAAGCATCATCAAATGTTGTCACTAGGGGGCAAGCATCGAAAATAATTCTACCTACCAATGCTCCTAAAATTATGTTATCAAACTGATGCAAAGCATCATGCAAACCATTTACATCATCTAGGATCTTGATGATCCAATCTTCATTTAGTCATTCAAATATTAGAAAAGAGGAAAATACTATCTTCTTTCACAAGATCAATCAACAAAATACTTCTTTGGTTCCTTTAACAAACAACTTCAATACTATCCCAAGTTTTATAGTTTTCAAAGATTGAGTTACTTGACCCACTAAAACTCAAAACTAAATTTTTTGGAAACAATAAAGTTTGTAGATAAATAAAATGAATATCACCTCAAAAAATATTAAGTTCTTAGGACCCCATTTGATTCCTCAAACAATTATTGTTTTAGACTGTAAATTCTGGTCCATATTCCTGTCATAATTCAGAATTAAAACATAAAACCCTAATTAGGGCATCTCATATCTTTCTCAAAATGAATCCAAATGAAACCAAAAAAATTCCACAATAACTATTGGTTACTCTAGTTTATAAATATGTAAGCCATTTATTTTTCCCACTCATAATTCATTTTACAAGCACAAATCACTGCCTACAACTCCAATAGAGATCTTTAAAAACCAATTTCCACTCAAATACGTATAACTTTCACAAATCTGCATAAGAGAGACTCAAACCAAAAGGGAATGAAATATAATTCACATATATTTCCAATTCATATTCTTAGAGGTCCAGATTCTCCAAAATGTGTCTGTACCAAACATTACAATCTGACTATGGTCAAGCAGTCCCAAATCTGTAGATAACAACTTTTACCAAAACTGCCATAATTTATTCAAAATAGAATTAAATTACTCCAAAACAAAAGGAGAAGGAACTAAATTCATCCTAATATCTAACTATTACATATTTATAGGGTTTCCAGGCCATACATAGTCGTACAAGACCTGGAACTAACACTAAAACTGCAAAACTAATCAAAACAACAACAATAGAATGCACCAAAAATGTATCAAAATATTTCCTTCTCTCAAATCTGATTTTTAACGACCATATAATGCCTTTTTATATAGGTTTAGTTAGTTTTGACCTTACAACTACCTCTCATAACTTTTAAACTCCCTTTTACAACTTTTAATGCAATATTTATGCATTTGACAACATTTCTTGCTTGACAACTTTTACAATGACACTGAAACTTTGTAGGAACCATCCTAACATATAAAAATGATCCCCAAATGACCTTTTACAAACATTTATGCAATTTCATGGCTTCTTTACATAATTTGAACATTTGACAAACTCATGACCTTACTAGGACAAATATAACAACTTTTGCAAATGGCTTCAAATAGCCTTACATCTTGATTCAAATGGACTCAATACTTAAGAAAATAAATTTATAGATCATAAATAAGCCAAATAAAATCCAATTTCTCACACTTGGAAATTTAACCTCATGTAGCTTAGGTTCTCCTACACCATACTCTGGGCCTTCAAAAGTTTCCAAGTCCCTTGGAAACATGGAACCAATAACCTGCAAGAAAAATATTTGAAAACCTTCTTCACTTTTACCTTCCTTTTCCTTTTCCCCTTCATGCCTCTTCTCTCATCAACTTTCCTTTAGGGACACATGACTCTCCTCAAAATCATCTTCTCAAATACTCTTGTCAGTGGAGCATTAATGGCTGCAACTCCACAGTGCCTTATTAGATAGAGATCCATCTTTACCATTGCTACTTCAAACTCACCAAAAAAAACTCTCCATATCCCTCACCTAGGAGTCCTCCTCTTTGCCTCTCTCCCTAGTCTCTTGGAAATCAACTAGACCACTCCTTGGCCCTAGACCTTGTCTTGGCCCTTGACAGACTTCTAGTGTTTGTACACACAACCCAACAATATTTCTTTATATAGAGGCATCTCATGAGTTATACCACAACATGTTTTATCACAAAAACATAAACCTTTCACTTGATTTGATAACATTGTTGTCTTCAAGATAGACTTTAAAGATTGAGTTATTTGACCCACTAAAAATCAAAACTAAAATTTTTGGAAAGAATAAATTTTGTAGATAACTAAAATGAATATCACCTCATAAAATCTTAAGTTCTTATGACCCCATTTGATTCCTCAAATAATTATTGTTTCAGACTGCAAATTCTGGTCCATATTCATGTCATAATTCAAAATTAAAACACAAAACCCTGCTTAGGGCATCTCATATCTTTCTCAAAATGAATCCAAATGAAACCAAAAAAATTCCAAAGTAACTAATGGTGAATATAGTTTCCAAATATTTAATCCATTTATTTTTCCCACTCATAATTCATTTTACAAGCACAAATCACTACCTGCAACTCCAATAGAGATCTTTAAAAACCAGTTTCCACTCAAATACGTATAACTTTCAAAAATCCACATAAAAATGACTCAAAAAAAAAGGGAATAAAATATAATTCACATATCTTTCCAATTAATATTCTTAGAGGTCTAGATTCTCCAAAATGTGTCCGTACCAAACATTACAATCTGACTATGGTCAAGCAGTCCCAAATCTATAGATAACAACTTTTACCAAAACTGCCATAACTTATTCAAAATAGAATGAAATTACTCCAAACCAAAATGAGAATGAACTTAATTCATCCTACTATCTAACTATTACATATTTATAGGTTTTTCAAGGTGTACACATCTGTACAAGACCTGGAACCAACACAAAAATTGAAAAACTAATCAAAACAACAACAATAGAATGCACCAAAAATGTATCAAAATATTTCCTTCTCTCAAATCTGATTTGGAACGACCATGAAATTCCTTTTTATAGTGGTTTATTTATTTTTGACCTTACAACTACCTCTCATAACTTTTAAACTCCCTTTTACAACTTTTAATGCAATATTTATGCATTTGACAACATTTCTTGCTTGACAACTTTTACAATGACTTTGAAACTTTTTAGGAACCATCCTAACATATAAAAATGATCCCCAAATGGCCTTTTACAAAAAATTATGCAATTTCATGGCTTCTTTACATAATTTGAACATTTGACAAACTCATGACCTTACTAGGACAAATATGACAACTTTTGCAAATGGCTTCAAATAGCCTTACATCTTGATTCAAATGGACTCAATACTTAAGAAAATGACTTTATAGATCATAAATAAACCAAATAAAATCCAATTTCTCACACTTGGAAATTTAACCTCCTGTAGCTCAGGTGCTCTTGCACCACAAACCAAGCTTCAACCTCATCATCAAAACAATACAACTTGGTGGATCAACTACAAAGAACTCCCACTCAAATATATATTCTTGAGTTGCTCAAATTATCACCAACTCGTAAGGATATCTTAGAGAAAGCCTTATTGGAAACCAATGTGCCTCTAAATTTGGAGGTAGACAAGTTTCAAAATATGGTGGGACACCTCATTGCACCCCATTGCTTATCATTTTCCAAGCAAGATGACATGTCCCTTCATCATCCTCAAAATTTGCCTTTGCACATAGAAGTTTTGATTCATTAGCATATGGTGAAAAGATTCCTTATAGATGGAGGAGCCAGCCTAAACAATTTTACTCTTAGCCTAGTGAAAGCCCTAAGATTTTCTGAGGAGGCTATTGACCCTAAGAAAAAGATAACCATTAAAGCCTACAATGATGAAGAAAGAGCTTCAAAAGGAGTCATAGTGCTACCCATAAGAGTTGGTCCCATGAAAAAAGAGACCATATGCCTAGTGCTAGATTTAAAATTGACTTACAATATCTTGTTAGGAAGGCCATGGATCCACAAAATGCAAGTCGTTCCTTCTACTTATCACCAATGTCTAAAATTTCCTTATCTAGGGAAGGAAATAATGGTAAGTGGGGACCTAAACCCTTTTCAATATTGTAACAATATCAAGTCCCACACAATGAAGAAGGGTCTAGACCTAATCAAATGGAGCAAGGGAAAATTTCTAAAGACATCCCATTATTGAAGGGAAAAGAAAAGATGGAAAAGGAAATTGTTATGGAAGACACACCAAAACTCACTAACCTAACTACATCAACTAAAGGAAAAGAGAAGGTTAGTGAGGATAATATTATTGAAGAATCAAAAGAAGACCAAACCAAAGCTATTCAAGTATATACCAAAGAGGCCCATTATAAGAATATGGACCAAATGATGAAGAATTTTGATAAGCAATGCAAGATCAAGCAAAAAGGAGTAGGCGAATACTCCCTATCTATGATGGACTTACCCTTATCACCCAAGTCCTATGGAAGACCCTCAAATCTACCCCATAAATATAATGATAACTTTGTGAGGGAAAGTACATCATCCACCATGGATGAAGAAGACAATGAGATCCTAAACTAGTTATATAAAGATGAAGAATCAAGTGCATATGTCAAACATATTCAAAATGTAACATTCCCATACATCAATATGGGAAAGGGTTTCAAATCATTCAAAAGATGGGGTAAAAAGGTCAAGGACCTTTGGGCACGAAGAATGAAGGGCTCATTGAACCCATAGAAACAACATGGCAAGATACCAAGGAGAAAACAAGATTAGGGTATCTTGAAGAAGGGTACACCCAAAAAAATTATCCCAAACTTTATGATCAAATATTGCAATTAGAATCTCATAGTGATGAAGATTCTAATGAGTGGGAATGGGATACCTTATCTGATGAGTCATGCCATGATAAGGGTATTTATGTTATTCATACCTACACTTCTACCAAGGATAAAGGACAAATAGCAGAATCAAGTCCAAATCAAGCATCTAGTTCAAATCAAGTGGTTCTAAATGATGTGCCAAGCATAGAAATAGAGATAAATCAATGGGTAGGAGAACCCTACATACCTTCATGGAGACCTACTATGGAGGAATCAAACGCTAGGTTTAACCCACACAAATTTTATCCAACGGAAACCTTAGAGGAGTGTAGTGAGGAGGAATTTGATCCTACTTCTTTAGAACATTTAGAAGAGGCCCATGTCATAGACTTGCATGATACAATGTATGAACCATCTAACAAGGTATTAGCCTTAAACCCCATTGAACCAAGCCCAAGTATTGATCCTTTGACTCTCATAAACCCAAAATTAATTGAATGGGATTCCATTGAGCCAACTACTCTCCCAACCTTCTTGAATGACAACGTGGTGTCCCAATACCTTAACACGGTTGAACCTTCTTCTACCATGGAATATCAGGAGGAGATGATAAGGGGGAGCATCCAAACTTTCAATCCACCTAAAAGAGAAAAAAAAAAAAAAAAAAAAAAAAGAAACAAATCTAATGTTGAAAACCACATAGTGGCAACATTAGATCAAAAAGAAAAAGAAATAAAGGATGTTTCCAAAGGTGAAAACCCAACTAAGGCACCTAAGGAAGGAAGTTAGGATGCTCTACCAAAACATTATGAAGAAAGATCTCCAATCTTAATTGAGCCCACAGAAAAGATAAATATTGGGTCAGAAACTAAGCCAAAGATCATCCACCTAGCGGCATCACTATCTAGCAAAGAAAGAATAGAATTCATCAAGTTCTTTAAGGAAAAATAAGTTAACTTTGCATGGGCTAATGATGATATGTCAGGATTAGATCCAAATATGATAATGCATCATCTAAATATTAAAGAAGGAGCCAAACATGTTAAGTAGAAGCTAAGGAAGATGCATCCGCATATAGCACTACTTGTCAAAGTGGAATTAGAAAAATTATTGAAGGTGGGATTTATAAGGGCCATTGATTATGCACAATGGATCTCAAATATAGTGCCAGTATCAAAAGCAGATAAGTCCATCAGAATCTACATGGATTTTAGAGACTTAAACTTGGCATGCCCTAAAGATGACTTTCCTCTTCCAAGCATAGACACCATTGTAGACTTAACAGTGGGAAATTCCATGTTTTCACTTATGGATGGATTCAATGGATATAACTAGATAAAAATAGCACTAGAAGACCAAGATAAGACAACCTTTACATGTGCATGGGGTACTTTTTGCTGGAATGTCATGCCTTCTAGTTTGAAGATTGTCGGGGCAACATATCAATGGGCCATGACCACAATATTCCATGATATGATGCATAAGTTCATGGAAGATTACGTAGATGACATATTAGAAAAATCTCACTCAAGGGAGGAACATCTACCAATTTTAGAGAAATTTTTTGACAAATTAGAGAAATTCAAAGTAAGGCTCAATCCTAAAAAGTGTGCATTTGGGGTCCAATCTGGAAAACTACTAGGCTACATTGTATCGACAAAAGGAATAGAGGTGAATCCCGCTAAAGTCAAGGCCATTATGGAGATAGAAGAACCTAAAAATATTAGCCAAATGAGGTCACTACGAGGGAGAATCCATTCCATCGGGAGATTTATATCCCAACTAGTAGAAAAATGTCATAACTTCACCCAACTTTTGCATAAGATACAATTTTTAAATGGGATAAAAATATGAAGAAGACTTCAAAATGTTGAAGAAATACCTCATGAATCCTCCAATCTTAATGCCACCTATCATAGGTAAACCTTTAATCCTATGTATTTCAGCAATGGAGAATTCATTGGGGGCACTTTTAGCACAAGAAGATGAAACAAGCAAAGAAAAAACAATATACTACATAAGTAGGACTCTAGTCAAATATGAGTTAAACTACACATTCATGGAAAGGGCATTCTTGGCCATAGTTTTTGCCTCCCAAAAATTATGCCATTATATGCTATCCCACAAGATAAAGCTCATTGCCAAGATTGATCCTTTAAAGTATCTACTTAGTAAAACAACATTAAATGGAAGGCTAGCCAAATGGGTTATGGTGCTAAGTGAATTTGACATTGAATATGTAGATCATAAGTCTATCAAAGTGAAATTCATTGCTAACCAGTTAGAAAAAGCACCACTTCAAGATGATCATCCCATTCAAGTAGAATTCCTGGATTCAGAGATTGTGAATGTTGAGGCAAAAACATGGCAACTATATTTTGATGGTTTATACACTCAATATGGGTCAAGAGCAGGCATACTTCTAATCACTCCTCAAGGATCTACAATTCCTAAGTCCTATAAATTGCTATTTCCATGCACCAATAACATAGTAGAATATGAAGCCTTGGTTATTGGAATCAAGTTGGCATTAGAGTGGAAGGTGACAAAACTAAAGGTTTATGGAGACTCACAATTAGTCATTAATCAGGTTAATGAGAATATCAGACGAAAGATGACAAGTTGGTGCCTTATAAAAACATGGTGGAAAATCTAAAGAAGTACTTCATTCTTATTACATTTGAGAAAGTGCCAAGAGAAAAGAACAAAGTAGCAAATGCAATGGAAACTTTGGCATCACTCCTACAAATGCCTGATCAGAGTGCCATATATGAATTCCTAGTAGAAGTGGAACAACCTGTGTTTGACCCTACCCACCCTCACACCATTTTCTTGCTAACTACACATGAATCACCTTGGTATGGACCTATTTACACCTACTTAAAAGATCAAATCCTACCCATAGACCAAACCAAGAATCAAAAGAAAAGCTTCATTCGTCAAGCCTCCCGATACACCATAATTTTTGAAACATTGTATCATAAGAGTTTAGAAGGAATGCTCCTTAGATGTCTAGAAGAAGTGGAATCAAAGGTAGACTTGTGAGAAATCCATGAGGTAATATGTGGGTCACATTCGAATGGACTAACCCTAGCTAAGAAACTTCTTAGGATAGGATATTTTTGGCCTACGATGGAGAAAGACACTTGTAACTTTGCCAAAACTTGTAGAAAGTGTCAATTCCATGGAAACTTGATACATGTGCCCACACAAGAGCTTCATCTGATGACAACACCTTGTCTATTTTATCAATGGGGTCTAGATTTAATAGGAATGATCTATCCACCATCCTCGAATGGTCATAAATTCATCATCACGACAACAGAGTACTTTACCAAATGGGTGAAATTTGTACCCTTATCAACTACAATAGGAAAGCAGATATATTTGTTTATCCTAAATCACATCATTTGTAGATATGGCATACCTCATGCTATCATAACAAATAATGCAAAGAATTTCAAAAACAAAGACCTAAAGGAGTTATGCACAAAGTTTCACATGATTCATCATTCTTCATCAATCTATTACCCTCAAGGTAATGGACAAGCTGAAGTAACAAAAAAAAACATCTTGAAGATATTGAAGAGAACGGTGGACAATTCAGGTAGAGATTGGCACATCGAAATAAACCTAACCTTATGGGCTTATCGAACAAGCATAAGAACACCAACAAGAGCTACACCTTTTTCCTTAGTCTTTGGAACATAAGAAATTTTTCCTTTGCAGGTAGAACTTCTATCCTTAAGGGTATCTCTTCATGGTTTGATAAGTGAGGAAGACTATAGAGTCACTAGGCTAGAAGAACTAGAACTCCTAGATGAGAAAAAACAACAAGCATTTGATCATCTAAAGGTATATCAAAATAGAATGTCAAGGACTTATAACAAGCACATCAAGTCAAGAACATTCCAAATAGGTGACCTAGTTTTGCGAGAGAATCCCAAGAATCAAGTAGAAAGAGAAAAGAAAGGAAAATGGGAGGCAAACTAGTTAGGACCATTTATCATTACTTCTTCTTTTGGGACTAGCACCTACAAATTAGCAGATTGTGATGGAGAAGAGCTACAAGAACCTATTAATAGCATACATATAAAGAGGTTATATACATGAGGTAGATGAAAGAGTATAAAGAGTATCAAAAATTAGATGGAAAGCATCATATTTATTGTACATAGTCAAAAGAGATCTTGAAAATACCAAAAACATTAAAAATAAAAAAAGCACAAACAAATCAGAAAAGCAGAAAAGATAAAAAAATAGTGGAAAATTGAGCATGAAGAAAGTTTTAAAAATTCATATATGATCCTAAAAAATATGTTGTCTTGGTGAAAACCTAGCAAATAGGCACCTCGATGATATGACAAAAAAAATTGAAAAAAGAAAAATACAAAAAAATTAAAAAAAGAGAAAAAGTGCCTTGGTGAAAACCTAGCAAATAGGCACCTTGGTAGAAAAAAAAGAGAAAAGATTTAAGAAAAGAAGAAAAAAAACAAAGATCCATTCAATCGGTGAAAACATGGTAAGCAGGCACCATTGAAAGTCCAAGTCAGTTGCATACCTAGAAGGTCACCTTGTAAATACTACATTCGCCAGCATTCGTATATATTGCTTAATAAAACCCCACAGTTGCATTTGCAAGTACCTAAAGATTTTGGTCACCTAATCTGCAAATTGTCCTAAGTCCCACAAATGAAATCATACTAAACTAGGGGCAATCTACTCAAAAGGAGGAAAGATTCATCAAAGAAAACTTTATTCAATCATGGAATCAATTCATCATAAAAGGAACACTTAATCAAATCTCCATTCTAATCCAATTTGAACCAAATGAAAAATTTGATCCAAGCTTTTACATGACCTTATCTTTATCAAGATTAAAAGTATGAAATGGATGGAACTACACTTGACATATGAATTTGAAAAACATTGCAAAAAAATTTCTAAGTGCTGACTTTATTGATGAAATCATCTCTTTCTAGCGTATCGATGAAATTTTTTAACTAGATAAGCTATGATGAAAGGATGATATTTTTGTTGATTTCTAAATGACTGTCTTAAAATCAAAGTTTTAAATCATGTATGATTTTTCTAAGGATGTGATCATCAAAGAATCATTGAGGACTTGTACATAGGATAAAATTGAGATTTTTGCTTGTTTACACAAAAGGATACCTTGTCTATTTTGATCTTCAATATCATAATACCAAAATCCACTTGCAACATAGAATTTGACAAAATCGGTATTCTCACTTTCATGATTGGCTTCAATTATTGATATTCATACCGAAGTGAGATGGGAAAGCAAAGAAAGAGGTGCAAAAAGTATTCATATCATCATAGTTGAACTAGTGATGGTTGTACTAAACGGGATGCCAAAAACACTCAATGATGATTATAAGCTCCAAATTTTTGAATAATGACAGTTAGTTGCATACATCTTAGATTAAATGCATTTAATATGTTTTTCCTTTCTTAGCTTTATTTGCAAAAGGAAAAGAGGAAAAGGGGGTGTAGTCAAATCAAAAATCAAAAGATCATAAAAAACAACTATATGTGATCAAGTGTGTTGGAAATAAAAAACAAATAAAAAACAAAGTGCATTTCATTAGTTCACTTGCATTGGTTAAGTTGCATTAAGTCATCTTCATTAAACATTGCATTCATTTAAATGTGTCCAACATTTGAATCATTAAGTCCATTGCATTAGATTGCATATATCATTAAAACCTATTTACATTGCATTAGATTGCATATATCATTAAAATCATTTTACATTACATTAAGTTGCATTATCATTAGATTACATCCATTTGCATTGCATTAAGTTTCATTATCATTACATTGCATCCATTTAAATTTCATTAAATTCATTAAAGATCTTTAGATTGTATTCATCTCATTTAAGGTGCATTCTTAAGTATCAATCCATTAAATGCATTGTATTAGTTAGTTAATCATTCATTGCATCTATTAGTATCATTCATCATTAAATGCACATCATTCATGATAATATCATCCATCCATATTGTACATAAATTTTAGAATCATTAATCATTAAAAGCTCATGATCATTGCAATACATACATAGATCCATCACATTGCATATCAAAAGAAAGGCATCCATTAGATCAAATCTTCATTATCCATCTAACATACTACATGTATCTATTGCATACATACATAATATCATTAATCATTAAATCAACATTGCATTCATCTATTATATGCCATACATAAGACAATCATTTAAGCATCATTAGAATGTAGGCATACATTGAAAATTGCATCTAAAAAATATAAAACAAAGCATATAGGAGATAGAATCATATAGATATGCATATCATAGCAAAACACCTGAAAAAGAGATCCAACACATAATGACATCATATATAGTGAAATCTATCAAAGAAAGCATTAGAGTCCATGGTACCATCATCATGAAATCAACAAGATATCAAAGTCTAAATGAATTATCATAAAAGCAAAATCTAAATATCAATGTCCATCAACTATCAAAGTATCAGCATAAACAACATCAATAGATCAAAAATGATACAATAAGAGTCCAATGTCTCGATAACAACAAGGAAGAGAGATCATGTATATCAAAGGGAATAATCAGAGATATCTCAAAGAGATGAATCACCAGCACCATCGGGACCATCAGGACCAGGAGCACTATCTGGAGGCTGGCTTGAACTAGCCTGTAAACCTTGCTGACTCATAGTAGCCATGAAAATCTGCATCATCAAACTCAATTAAGAAACTTGCTATTGTACCACTGATATCTGAGTCTGAAGAGATACAATATCTGATGCTAAGGCTGGGGCAGGAGCCTCTGTTGCAGAAGTCTATGGAGGAGGAACATAAGAAGAAGGCATCGATGAAGATGGATCACCCAAAGATGGAACAAAGCTCAAAGATGATGGACATGAAGAAGATGAAGGTATCAAAGTAGAAGCATGGGCCTGAGACAAGGTAGCCTGTGGAACAAATGGAGGAATAACCTGCTAAGAAAGAGCACCTTGTTCTTGATCGAGTAACACTTGTACAATATCTGCATCAACCTCTCATTGATGCCTAACTCTAGGTCTATCTTCTAGATCCCTAGCAACATGATGAATTAATTTGTCCACTCGATGACCCCTCACCTGATCATCACCCCTAGGAGGAATCAGAGCAGCATCTATCACTGGAATACAGACTCTACCTACTCTAGATCCTCGATGACCCCATCATCCATGCTGTCCTCTAATCCTACCAATACCACCACCATCTTTTCCATCATCTCCTACATCACCATCATCTCCATCTGATAACTCATCAATAGCAGGAACTCTCTTCGTAGGATCGGTGAACCAAGGAAAAGGATAGCATCAATGTACCCAAGTAGCATAATCATTAGTAATCCTAGCATCTATGACATGTGATCTATGAGACCAAGGATGATACCCAATGTCTCGTACCTCTCACACAATTGTCCCATAATCTACACATGGGCCCCATAATGATCTCTCAGTCCATACCTGAGCATACATGGCTACTCCCTGCGGCATATCCTGAATACACTTGTACTGACATAGAACCTCTCAATAGTATACATTGAATGCCCAAGCATCCATCAGGGATAGAACATGTAAGGTAGCTCACCATTATCCTCTAGCCAAACCTCATAACCAAGATACGACCACCACACAATAGTGTCCATGTCATCAATGACACGCTGCCAGTAATCTAGCTTACCCATGTGGGTCTGGATAATGATACTATTAGGAATAAGGTGTCTCGACCTTGGATAATTCCTATTCTTATTATTTGTTTTGTAAAATGTATTTCTTGCAAATAATGTAATTAAGTGTCAGTGTACATGTCTAGTTGGCATGTTGATGTGTCACTCCACTTAATGTGTCGACATCTTGAATTGTGTAAGGAGATCATGGCTAAAATGGTTATGATGGATTCCTATGACATGTAAGAGCTATGTCTAGAAGTTTCAATGATGGGTGAAGACATGTGGCAATTGATAAAGTTGAGTACTGTACACTCTTCCCCAATCATGGGGTTCGGGTTCCTATTTTCTCAGAGAATGGTAAAACCCTAATATGGCTATCTTTGGAAGTTGCCCTAAAAAGGGAAGCACATGATATAAACATTTTTTAGGGTCATGAAGAAAGGAAAAGTAATTGTATTTTTCAAACATTTTTTATGCTACCGCGATTTGTCTTCAAGAGTTGGAAATCTTCTGAAAGAACTTGCATTGCAAGTGTATTGTAAACTGCAATAGTTTTGATAAATACATTGTCCAGGTTTTGGAGTGCTGGGGTTTTTACCGAAAGGTTTCCCCAAGGTAAATCTTTGTGTCATTCTCTATTTTCTGTATGCATGGTATATGGCTACAATATCATTGTTAAAGTAGTTAACGAATCTAAAATTGTAAGGATTTAAAAGAATTTGCACAATACTGTCCTTAAGAGATTAGTGTAGGAAGCTATTTCCACACCTGAGTTTTCTTACAAGCCATCATACATCCAAGTGAAAGGCCAACCTGGCTGATGATCCCATGTTGTAATGGGATGTGTCACTGGGATATGCTCCCAGGTCCATAGATGAAGAAGGATCGCACCTGTAGTAAGTGTAGTAGAATGCCTATAAACAACCATGTGCAACTCATGATATAACTATGCCAGGACACATGAACCCCAGTCAAAACAATGAGGATGTGCCATCAGATCCTCAAGGATAGGACCCCAATTGACAACAAACCCATACCCACATCTATTAGGAATTAAGAACCTACCAATCAGTGTACCCAGAATAGCTAGCAATACAGGAAAGGAAACAAACTGAGCCCACTAGATGTGAGTGTCACCAATGGTAGGATCCATAAATACCTGCCAACATGTAGAGCCATCATACATATAGTTGTAGTATACCTACTCATCATGAGTTGGTAAATGGAGGATCTGATATACATCCTTGGGAGTGATGGTCATCTCTCCTAATGGTAAATGGAAAGTATTATGGTCTGAGTGCCAACACTCAACCATAGTAGTGAGAAGACCCTGATTCACTCAAAATCAAGGAAGATGTAACAGGAAAGATAGGCCATAGAGACTGATATGGTGACGATCCACCGCACTCAGGTCAGGAATCATGCTCCAAGAGAAAGGATATGCACCGCGAACATGTAAAGACCCAAGGACCACCTACAAAAAGCAAGTTCAATCACATTAGAATTGAAATCAACTATTATTTGGATCATTCTAAGTCAATCAAAAATTTTCAAAATATCAAACCACAATCAATTTTCATGTTTCTACTCAGATGGAATGGAAAAGTTATCATCACCCATCATCTGAATCTAGATTGATGAACAAATATTCATATTATAATTGATTCATACTGACATATTACAACTTGCTAAAAACATCAAGTTTGTGACCTTAATCTATCAACTAATTGACGACATTGAGAAAATTGCAAAGTGGACTTAATCAATTTGGAATCATTTTTGGCTAGGTGAAAGTGCTATTTCAGGCTTTAAAAGTGTACAAACGTGAAAGCACTGTTTAAATGTTAAAAAGTGAAAAAAGTGGCAAAAGCATCCAAAGAATTTGAAAGCACTATTGAAAAGGGCATAAGTTTTATTTAATGGTAAAAGCGCTCTTTAACAAGGCAAAGGCGGAATAGGGCCTAAAACTAATGAGCATAAGCACAGTTTCAGACTGCAGAAGTGCAACTTAAAGTCGTAGAAGCACCACTTGGAGGGTAAAAGCGTAGTTTAATTATGCAAAAGCACTCTTTGGATTTAAAAAATGAAAAAAAGAGGGTTTCTACAGGAAAAATTCAATTTTTTTGAAATTAAATGCTAGAAATGATAAAACAAAGAAGTTTAAGTACTCACCAGAGGTCCAGAGCCATGTAGACACTAATAATGATGGCACTGATTGAATCTATGCTTGCAGATGGGGATCGACATCATCAAAAGTCAACAAAGGTCAGAGAGTAAAAAGTGGAAAGTAAAAGTGAAAATGAATAGTGAAAAAGGAATTTTGACCCCTTTATATAGCCTTTTGACCTAAAAAGGGTATATTTGACCTAAAAGAGCAATCTTTTACTACAATTGACCTAATAAATTCAATTTTGCAATCAAACCAGCCAAAATAGGGGCATTTCTAATCAAACAAACATAAAAACAATATAAAAAATAAAATTAAAATTTATTATAAATTAAACAAAATCAATGTAAGTTGACCTAAATCATCAAAATTATCAATCATTGATCAAATTTTATTTCATTTCCGAGGGGGCATACCATTGGATAATCAACATCAGTAGCATCATCATTGAAACAAGAGAATGATCATCAAAATCAAAGTGAAAGCTTTTATCAGAAAATTTTTTGTAAATCAATCAAATGGGGCATCGCATCAGAGTATATCATACAATCAGGTATCACATCAAAATCTTTAATTGGATCAACCATCATATCAAGGATCAATCATCAAAATGATCATCAAAGAAAAACATCATATCAAAAGAATGATCATCAAAATAGAATCAAGAGTATTAAATCATCATATTAGATATCAAGAATTGATCATTGAAAGACATCAAACAAACATCAAAGATCAACCATTGACAAAATCAGGACCGATCATCAACAAGATCAGAGTATTCTTTGAATCAACATGCTTCGCATGTCAACTCAAAGAGGGGCATTTGTAATCACTTGAAAATGGACAAGACCAATTTATGGACAAATCAAGGAAAATCAGGGCCAAATCAAAGCAATTGAATTGAATGAAACATTTAGCCAATCAAAATTAAAATCAAGTCTTAATTCAAGATAAATAAAAATCAAGAGCATTTTAATCAAGTGAAATCAAACCAAAGTGCAATTAATTCTATTAATTATATAGTTTTGGATTAAATCAAATTCAACCCATTCAATGGGTACATGGCTAAATAAATGAATTTAAATCAATTAATAAATCCTAATTTCTCTCAATAACCCAAAAGAGTAAGAAATTCAATCAACCAATAGGATTTAAGAAAATGCATTCACATGGATCAAGCCAAATTCAATCTCAATCACTCAAAGTGAAAGAACATCTTGTCAATTCATCTTGTCTTCATGTCCCAAGCTTTGAGGACACAAACTTTGCATTGTCTTCAAAGGGTGGAACCAAGGGCTCAACTCAAGTTTAATCATGATCAACTATACTACACCCCCTACCCTTGCATAAATCTATAAAAAGAAGACCAAAATCAATCATAATTCATAACCACATATTTGAGAATTACAAAGAACCTCTTGCATTTTATAGCTAGAAAGGCATTATAAGAGAAATTTAGCATTTCAATTTGAACTAATTGTTAGTTTTAGCTTAATCTTTATCATTTCTCATTCTAGGACTGTCATTAATGGTAGCTTTCTGAGAGCTTCTATTAACACTCTTAGATAGAGAGCCATAGGATGCTCAATTGATCATGCATTTGCTAAATAGTTGCTATATTGTGGTTTATTTAGTTTCTATTTGATTTATTGCTCAATACTAATTCTATGAAGGTACATTTCTTTGTACACAGAAATGAACTATCAATTACAAATTCAATGTCCCCCAACCTTTGAAAAGATCATAAAAAATGGGATTAATATTGAAGAGGTGTTAGTGAAGAAAGGAGAAATAAAACTCTTCAAGGAGAATAAATGTTATCCTAGCACCAACAATAATTTTAATAATAATAATAGGGGTGCTAACAACAACAATGATAAATCAAGATTTTGGTTGAAAAACACTCACAAAATTCTTGTAAATGATGGGGTTTTAGAAGGAAAAAACCTTAAAGCCACCCCTTTTAATTTATCAAGTGGGTCCAATCAAACAAATAATATTAATCAAACACCTAAGACCCCTTGCAATAAGAATAATAACTCTTTCAATAACCAAGGCGAGAATAAACCAAGGCCTTTCTTTAATCCAACCCAAAGGAGAAAGTTCACATTCTTGGGAGAACCTTTGTAAAATGCCTTAAGGACCCGTGTTGCCAAAAAAATCATCATCTTTCCATAATCAAGACCATACGAACCCCAAGTTAAACCATCTTGGTGGAATGACACCCATCATTGTGAATACCATCAAAATAAAGGGATTAAGACCAACAAATGTATGAAACACAAAAACTTGGTCCAATATTTTATAGATGATGGCACGATTAAGGTTTAGGGTCCTCAAAACAATGAATATCATATGGTATTTAAAACTCCTTTCTTGAATCATGAGAAAGGTGAAACCTCAAATTTGAATAAAAACAACAAAAAAAGGAATGACAAAGTTAATTTTTCCCATACTTATGACAACACTATAAATTATTTGACGGGGTATGAAAATA
The DNA here is from genome assembly GCA_027943335.1 of Chamaecyparis obtusa. Lineage (NCBI taxonomy): Eukaryota > Viridiplantae > Streptophyta > Pinopsida > Cupressales > Cupressaceae > Chamaecyparis > Chamaecyparis obtusa. The sequence goes on along the minus strand of BSBK01000056.1, from coordinate 927,273 downwards.
CCATCAATGTCATAGTGGTGAAATAAAAGTAACAAGAAGAAACCTCTAATGTTGTGACAAGGGTGCAAGTGTCCAAGAACACCTTGCAAGGGGTTACCCCTAAAATTGTTCTACCAAGTCAATCATCCACATCATCAAAGTAATACAACCTTGTGGATCAACTCCAAAGAAATCCCACACAAATTTTAATCTTGGAGTTGTTAAAACTTTCACCCATCCACAAGGAAATCTTGGAGAAGGATGTCATTGAAACTAATGTTTCACTTAATTTGGATGTTGATAAATTTCAGAATGTGGTTGCACACCTTATTGCACCTTGTTGCCTATCTTTTTCCAAGCAAGATGATATGTCCTTGAACCATCCCCAAAATATCCCATTACATATTGAATTTTTGGTACATAAAAATCATGTCAAAAGGGTACCCATTGATGGAGGACCTGGTCTAAATATTTGCACCTTAAATCTTGTCAAAGCCCTAGGATATTTCAAAGAAGCTATTGAACCTAAATGAAAGATAAAAATAAAGGCTTATGATGAAGAAGAAAGGTCCTCCAAAGGGATAATAGTTCTTACTATCCGAGTTGGCCCTATTCAAAAGGAAACTATTTGCCAAGTTCTTGATTTAAAATTGACCTATAACATTTTTTGGGGAAGACCATGGATACATGAGATACAAGAGGTACCCTCAACGTACCATAAATGCTTAAATTTTCCATACATGGGTCAAGAAATTATGGTGAGTGGAGATTTGAATCCATTTAAATACTACAATAAAATCAAGCCCATAAATGACTCATTGGTTCCTCACAATAGCGAATGCATTACATCAAGACAAATGATCCAAGGTCAAAGTTCAAAGGACATTTCCTTAGAAAATGAAAATGAAATATTTGAGGAAGAAGACACTCTTGCTAGAGAAAATCAAAATCCCACTAACTTAACTACATTGACTAAGGGAAAAGAAAAAGTTAGTGAGGAAAATCCTAAAGAAAAAGAAGGGGATAATTCAAAATCTTCTCAAATACAAGAAAAAGAGATCCATTGTCAAAAGATGGACATAATGATTAAGAATTTTAAAAAGAAATGCAAGATTAAGAAAAATGATGTAGGGGAATGTTCCTTATCAATAATGGATTTTCCACCTTCCCCTAGGTCTCATGGTAGACCTTCTAGCTCCAATCCTCCTCAAAAATATAATGACCATTTTTTAAGAGCTATCACTTCTTCATCGATGGAAGAAGATGAAAATGAAATCCTAAAGTGGCTCTATAGAGAAGAAGATGAATCAAATGCTAATGAAAAAATAATTCAAAACATTAGTATTCACATGCACCAATATGGAAAAGGTTTAAAAATCTTGCAAAAGATGGGATGCAAAGGAAAAGGACCCTTGGGAAATAAAAATAAAGGGTTGGTCAAACCTATAGAAATGGCTTCGAGGGATAGAAAAGGAAAATCAGGATTAGGATTTCTTGAACCAGGATATACCCAAAAGAATCATCCCAAATTCTATGAGAAAATCTTGCAATTGAATTCCCAAATTGATGAAGACTCTAATGAATGAGAATGGGATTATTTATCTAGTGCATATTTTCAATACAAAGAGGTAGATTTTATTCATACTTATTCTCCTATGTCTAACCTAGGTAAAAGACAAGAGTTAAATCAAGGATCAAGTTCAAACCAAGCTTCAAATTCTAACCAAGAGATAGTTTCTACTCAAGAGTTTACTCCAAGTCAAGAAGTAGAAGGATCTCAATGGGTAAGAGAACCCTATGTACTCTCACGGTTTCCAACAATGGAATAATCTAGTAATAGGTTTAACCCATGAGATTTTTATCCTCAAGAAACCCAAGAGGACTCTAGTGAGGGGGATTTTGATCAAAGTTCTATGGAACACCTAGAACAAGCGCATGTCATAAACTTGAGTGATAAAATGTATGAACCATCCAACAAAGTCATGTCCCTAAACCCTATTGAATTGAACCTATCCAATGACACTTCTTATACCAACGAATTGTATCAAAGAGAAATCAAGAGGGAAAGTATCCAATCTCTTAGTCGAGAAATAAAGAAAAAATGAAAGAGTCTAGTGGTGAAAACCACAATGTGGTAGTATTAGACCAAAAAGAGAAAGAAATAAAAGATGTTTCCAAAGGTGAAAACCCAATTGTAGCACCTAAGAAAGAGAGGTTGGATAATTTTCCCAAACATTATGAAGAAAGATCACCTATCTTGATAGAGCCAACAGAAAATATCAACATTGGTACAAAATTAGAGCCTAGAGTCATACATATTGCAACCTCATTATCAAAAGAAGAGAAAGAAGAATTTGTGGAGTTTTTCAAAGAAAGGAAAATAAATTTTTTTGGGTCCTAGGATGATATGCCAGGATTGGACCCAAATCTAATTATGCATCATTTGAATATCAAACCAAGATTCAAGTCGGTCAAGAAAAAGTTGAGGAAAATGCACCCACACATTGTGCTACTTGTCAAAGTAGAATTGGAAAAGTTATTAAAAGTGGGTTTCATTAGAGCTATTGACTATGCCAAATGGATTTCCAATATTGTACCTATTTCAAAAAAAGATAAATCAATTAGAATTTGCACATATTTCTGAGATCTCAATTTAGTATGCCTAAAGGATGACTTCCCCTTACCAAGCATAGATGCAATAGTGGATTTGACAATGGGTCACTCTATGTTCTCTCTTATGGATGTATTTAGTAGGTACAATCAAATAAAAATTTCACCCAAAGACCAAGATAAAACAACTTTTACATGTGCTTGGGGGACATTTTGTTGGAATGTTATGTCCTTCGGTCTTAAAAATGTTGGAGCGAAATACCAAAGAGTCATAACCACTATATTCCATGACATGATGTACAAGTTCTTAGAGGATTTTGTGGATGACATATTATAAAAAACTCATTCAAGGAAAGAACATTTGCCAATTTTAGAGAAAATCTTCACAAGGCTAGAACAATTCAAGTGACTAAATCTAAAAAAGTGTGCCTTTGTGGTACAATCTGACAAATTACTAGGGTATATAGTTTCAGAAAAAGGAATAGAGGTAGACCCTACAAAATTCAAAGAAATAATAGAGATGGGGGCACCTAGAAACATGAATCAAATGAGATCTCTCCAAGGAAGGCTCCAATCCATAAGAAGGTTCATTTCACAACTAGTAGAAAAGTGTCACTCTTTTACTCAACTCCTTCATAAGGACATAGTATTCAAATGGGATGACAAATTTGAAGAAGCTTTCACACTCCTTAAGAAGTACCTCATGAATCCTCCAATATTGATGCCACCAATAAGAGGAAAGCCTTTGATATTGTATATTTTAGTGAAAGAAAATTCTTTAGGGGCACTCTTGGCTCAAGAAGATTAGAATGGAAAAGAGAAGGTGATTTGCTACATAAGCAGGACTTTAGTGAAGTATAAGTTGAACTTTAGCTCATAGAGAGAGCATGTTTGGCGGTATTTTTTTCTTCCCAAAAACTATGACATTATATGTTATCCTAGAAAATTGAACTCATAGAAAAGATTGATCCATTAAAGTATCTATTGAGAAAAACAACCTTAATAGGAAGGTTGGCTAAATGAGTCATGGTACTAAGTGAATTTGACATAGAATATGTAGAAAAAAAGATAATAAAAGGCCAAGCCATAGAAGATGAACTAGAGGAAACACCTTTAAGAGATGAATACCCTATTTAGGTGGAATTTCTAGATGCATAAATCATTAACATTGAAGGAAAAAAAATGGAAAATTTACTTTGATAGTTCTTACACCCAACATGGCTTAGGAGCAGGCATATTATTGATCACACCTCAAGGCTTCATAATTCTAAAATCATATAAGTTTCTATTTCCATACACCAATAATATAACCAAGCATGAAGCACTTGTTATTCACATCAAGTTGGCTTTAGAATGGAAAGTGACAGAATTACAAGTGTATGGAGATTCTCAACTAGTCATAAATCAAATTAATGATGAGTACCAAGAAATGATGACAAGTTGATACCCTACAAAAAGATGATAGATGATCTAATGTACTCTATTTTGATCACATTTGAACAAGTACCTAGGGAAAAGAATAAAGAAACTAATGCCATGGTGATGTTAGCTTCACTCTTTCAAATGCTAGATCAAAGTGTGAGATACGAATTCTTGGTAGAAGAAATGGAACAACCTGCATTTGACCTATCCAATTCCCAAATCATTTCCCTATTAGTGGGACATGACTCTCCCTGGTATGGATCCATTTATACTTATTTGAAAGACCAAACCTTACCCTTGGACCAAACCACAAACTAGAAAAGAAACTTCATAAGACAAGCCTCTCATTATACCCTCATATCCAACACATTGTATCGAAAGAGTCTTGACATAATGCTTTTAAGGATCTTAGAGAAGGATGGGGTATCCACCTTCATCCAATGGTCATAAGTTCATAATCACTGCAATAGAATATTTTACCAAATGGGTCAAAGTTGTACCTTTGTCTACTGCAATAGGAAAACAAATATCAATGTTCATTTTGAACCATATAGTTTGTAGATATGGCATCCCTTGATCCATCATAACAGAAAATGCCAAGAACTTCAAGAAAACCTACATAAAGGAGTTGTGAAAAAATTTCATATGATCCATCATTCATCTCTGTTAGAGTAAAGTATTAATTATATTAATTAACTTTACTCCCTTCTTAAGATGTCAACTCTTTTGCTTTAGTTATTTATATTTAAACACACATGCACTAGTTGTTCTAAACTCATGCACTAGTTATTTTAAATATAAACTTGCATGCATTAGTCTTGTAATAATTTACCTAATTATTGCATGCATTAGTCTTGTAAAAATTTCATATGATCCATCATTCATCTCTGTTAGAGTAAAGTATTAATTATATTAATTAACTTTACTCCCTTCTTAAGATGTCAACTCTTTTGCTTTAGTTATTTATATTTAAACACACATGCACTAGTTGTTCTAAACTCATGCACTAGTTAGTTTAAATATAAACTTGCATGCATTAGTCTTGTAATAATTTACCTAATTATTGCATGCACTAGGGTTTGCCTTTCAAGGCTTTCAATCTCCTTTATAAGGATGATCCATTGTACATTTAATTCATTCATTATTTTGAGGATATTTTTTTCTTCATATTTTTTAGTCAAACTCTTGCCCTCTTCTTGTCTCTACTTCCTTGTAACAGGTTTTCGTATGAAGGTGATCTTCGGGTTTTGTGGATTTGTATTGCTCAAATCCTAAATGGTATTAGAGCCTAATCTACTACAGCTTGTTTGCATTTGAAGGATTTAGAGTTTAGAAATTCATATGTTTCAGATTAGGGCTTTTTTTTGGTTTTTTATTGAAATTAGGAGGTCTCTAAATTTTGGTGCACTTTGAGCTCAAACGGACCTCACCGTTGAGCTCGTAGTGTCCAAAAACCCCTATTTTGACATGAAACATGTCAAATTTGGAGAAATTTGAATTTTGGGGCATTTTTTTGGTGCCAGACAGTGTAGCATGCTTCCCAAGGCAGAATTAGTATGGAGTGGCACGCTTTCTGAGGTAGAATTCTCTATTTTTGACATGCAAATCGAAGCAAAAAAATTACTATCTAACATGCAAATTTTGACAAAAAAAAAATTGGACGCAAATTGAGGCAAAATCTAAATGGCATGACATAGATCCCGAGGCGTGCATACGAATTTGCAAAAAAAAAAAATATTTTTTTTGCTAGCGACGGCCATTTGGCCATCAAATTTAAGCCAGGGAATGCAATTTTAGCCCCTAGTCATATGGTGACCAGGGGCCCAGAATTTTAGCCTCAAGGGGCTTGCATGCTGTGACGACCATTTGGCTGTCAATTTTAAGCCTGTGAAGTGCTGACGTCAGCACATCTAGACACCATTTTGGGCCCTCTGGAGCACTTGGTGGTATTTTGCTCATAACTTGAGCATACGGTGTCAAAATCGGGCAAATGAGATATCGTCGAAAAGATGGTTCCGCGCTATATCCAGATCTAGAGGTTTGAATATCTGATTTTTCTTTTTGATGGTGTTTTTTACTGTCAAAGCTAGATGTTCATTTTTCCACTCCAAAAGCTCTATATTGCGCATCCAGACTCCGTTTTGGGAAAGTGAGATATTGTTGGAAATCTTGTTCTGAGAGCTTTCTAGTGTTGTGAGTCATTTTCTGAGATTCTACTCCAGGTATATTTTATTCATTTTTTTGCATTTTTGCACTCTAGTGAATATCTTGGATGTTACAGGTCCTGGGATCTCTTCCCTTTAGGGGATGACTTTTCTTAGGCTATTCTTTTATTTCAGAAGCCTTCTCTCTTATTTTAGTAGTGTATACTTCACTTTTGTATCATTCTTTTATGCACATGCACTGAGATAAAGTGTCATTTTCTTGCATGCTTGGAATCTTAAACATGTTTGTGCTATTTGTACTCGCACTCCATTATAAAGTGTCGTGGGGGGGTTTGATTTTTGCCTTTGTTTTCCATCTACCTTTGTCAAGTGAGTGTTCCTTCCATGACATTAGCCTCAAGGTATCTTTATTTGTGCTTGTGTTTTTTATGCACCTTCAATGTTCCTGGTTCTTCACAATGCAGTTCTTATTGGCACTCTTTTCAGTATACCTGTCACCTCTCTCTTGTCAGCATTGTGGGGGGGTTCTATTGATCATTATTCTACTTCCTTGGTTCGATAGTGTGAGCTATGTATTCAGTATTTGTTCCTATGTACTAGGCGGATGCAATGGCTGGCTACCTATGCATTTCGGTGAGATGGATCATTTACCATATAGACACTCTTTCTTTCCTATTTTTAGAGGCACTCTTCCATCTTTGATTGATCAGCTCTTTAGGCTTTAGTGTTTTATACCATTTGTATCTTCGAGTTCAATTGTTTGCCTTTGTTTGCCTCCTGATTTGAGTAGTGTAATTTAAGGGCACTCATACAGATTATAGTCTTCTCTACCTAGTCATGCTCTATTTTAGTGGAGGATCTTCATATCAGTAGTTACTTCTTGACAGAGTTTGCATCTTCTTGCTTCAGTGATGTTCTACATGTTCATTCTTCTTCCTATTTTTTGGAACATTCCTAGTTTTGGAGGCTTCTTCAGTCCTTCAGATTAGTTTTTGTCTCCTTTTGGAGTAGAGTTTTTCCCATGTGGTTTTCTCTATTTCTCCACTTTGTAGAGACTCTCTTTTTTACTGGGGTACCTCATCAGGCCATGTTGCTGAGACCCATTTTTATGCTTTCAGCACTGTAGTTTCCTTTGCTTTCTTCTTGCATTATTTGTAGTTGCATTGTTGCTCATCTTAAGAGGAGGTGTTAGAGTAAAGTATTAATTATATTAATTAACTTTACTCCCTTCTTAAGATGACAACTCTTTTGCTTTAGTTATTTATATTTAAACACACATGCACTAGTTGTTCTAAACTCATGCACTAGTTGTTTTAAATATAAAATTGCATGCATTAGTCTTGTAATAATTTAACTAATTATTACATGCACTAGGGTTTTCCTTTCAAGGCTTTCAATCTCCTTTATAAGGATGATCCATTGTACATTTAATTTATTCATTATTTTGAGGATATTTTCTTCTTCATATTTTTGAGTCAAACTCTTACCCTCTTCTTGTCTCTACTTCCTTGTAACATGTTTTCGTATGCAGGTGATCTTCGGGTTTTGTGGATTTGTATTGCTCAAATCCTATAATCTCTAATATATTATCCACAAAGAAATGGACAAGTAGAAGTGACTAATAAGAATATCCTAAAAATATTAAAAAGAACAGTGGATAATTTAGGAAGAGATTGGAACATACAAATAAATCCAACTCTATGGGCATATTGAACAAGTGTGAGAACATGACCAACATGAGCTACACCTTTTTCACTAGTATATGGAGTTGAAGTAGTGATACCGCTAGAAGTAGAGATTCCATCTTTATGGGTTTCGTTACATGGATTATTAATGGAGGAAGATTATAGGATTGAAAGACTTCAAGAGTTAGAGTTAGTTGATGAGAGACAACAACAAGCCTTTGATCATCTCAAGGTGTATCAAAAAATAATGTCAAGAAACTACAACAAACACATAAAGCCAAGGGAATTTCAAGTAGGTGCCCTTGTATTGAGAGAAAATCATAAGAATAAGATGAAAAGAGAAAAGCAATGAAAATGGGAAGGAAAATGATTAGGACCTTACTTTATTACTTCTTCCTGTAATACCCCCAAAATGGGCTATAGGTTCATTAACCTCTTAAATTGACAAATCGATCAAAATTGACGCAAAAGTCCTAACCTAAGGCACATCTACACATCAAGTCATCAAAATCCTAATTGATTTTATCTTAATTCTACATCAGAGAATATTCCTTGAAATATTTCTATTTTATCCTAATTTAATTATCTTTAATTTAATAATTATTTGGCAATAAATCTCATTTATCCTAAATTTGATTAATTAAATATGATGAATATTTAATTAATTAGATTAAAACTGCCAATTAATTATTTAATTAGATTTAATTCTATTTATTCCTAATTAATATTGTTTTATTTGACAATAAATCAAATTTGCTAAAAATAATCAGTTGAATTCTTATTTAATTGATTAAATTAAATTATCAAATTTAATAATATAGTTTTGAATAAAAGTTTGATTAAAATAATTGATTAACCCACAAATCAGTTATTTTTAAATTTAAAATCAGTTAAGTTGAAGATAAATCACTTTATTTACTTAATTAATTCATGATTATTTGTGCACATTCAAAGAGCAGTTAAACTTTAAATCAGAAAATCAATTCAAGTTGTTATCTTTTTGAAACTCAACATCTATTTTGAGTTCAAATTTGATCTAAACTTCTGGTTTGAGTTAAAAAGTTCTTGCATGATTTTGCATGATTTTATGAGTTATCTATTTCCAATTTCTTGTTAACTCAAAAATCAACCTGAGTTCATCAAGAGTGATTTATGACTTTTTCCATGCACCCTCAAGCCCTAGATTTCTATAAAATCAAGGCTTGGCTCTTTACAAATCATCCACAGAATTTGCATACTTACTCTAGCGAATTGACATCAGAAGAATCATCAAGCTTCTTGCGAATCAGCATTTTGTGAGATCAATCTTGTTTTCAATTCATTCTAGTTTCATATTTCATATCATTGTTAGCTTAATTTGCATATCATTTCAATCCATTTAGATTAATTTATTATCAGTTTTTCTCATCTTATTGCATCAAAAAAAATTTAAAAATAGATTAATTTGCATTCATATTTTATTGCTTTCATCATTTAAATCTTTCGTTTAGGTGTTGCATTGTCACTGATCTCGGTCTAATCTAAGAATACCATACTCACACCTACTAGAAGGTAGTAAATAACCTAGTTAGCTATATTGTTCTTATTTGCATATTTTGATTTTTTCTAACCTCTAATGTTTTACTGAAGTGTTGTGTCTACAGCTAGGTACAAAATTCACACACACACTTCCTTTGGAATGGGGACATACAAGTTAGCTTAATGTGATGGAGAAGAATTGCAAGAACCTATTAATAGCATACACCTGAAGAGGTTCAATACCTAAAAAATATGAAAGAGTATAAGTGGAAAGAGTATCAAAATATCAGATGAGAAATAATCCTATTTATTTTGTATAGAAAAAAGAGAACCTAAAGAAATCCTAAAACACTTGTAAATTGATCCTGAGAAAAGAAAAAAAATCAAAAAAGCAGAAAAGTTCAAAAACAGCAAAAAGAGTTCCTGAAAAAAAAAAACAAAGGAAAATTGAGCATGATGAAAGAAAAAACATTCATATGTGGATCCTAAAAAAATTGTTGTCTTGGTGAAAACCTAGCAAATAGGCACCTTGATGATAAAATACAAAAAATACAAAAATACAAAAAAAATGAAAAAGAGAAAAGTGCCTTGGTGAAAACCTAGCAAATAGGCACCTTGGTAGAAAAAAAAGCATATAAAGGAGAAAAAGAGTAACAAATTAAATTGGTGAAAATCTGGTAAATAGGCACCATTGAAATTCAAGTCAAGTCTCATTCTGCATTTCCTAGCCATCCTTGTATATATTTCATTCGCCAGCATTTGTACATATTGCATAATAAAACCTAGAGTTGCATTTGTAAATACCCAATGATTTCGTCATAAATTGGAAAAATTATCGAAGTCCAACATCGCAATGGAATCGAACTAGGGGCATTTTATCCTAAATCAAAGTGATTCATCAAACAAACACCAATTGACACAAATCAATGCATCCAACCACAATCATGACACTTAGAATTTCAACTCGAATCTTAATTCAAATTTTGATCTCACAAAGATTGACTTTGATCCTTGATTTCACATAATTTTATCTTTATCAGGATTAAAAATAACAAACAAATATTGAAATGGATGAAATTATACTTGAAATATGGATTTGAAAAACAATAGAAAAATAATTTCTAGTGTTACTTGATTGATGAAATCATGTCTTTTTAGCAAATCGATGAAGTCTTGGACTAGAAGAGTGATGATAAAAGCATGATATTTTATTGATTTCTTCATGATTGTCTTCAGATTGAAGTTTCAAAGTATGTATCTTTTGTCTAATGACATGATCATCAAAGAATCATCGAGGACATGTACAGATGGAGAAATTAAAATCTTTGTCTGTTTACGCAATAGGATATCTTGGTAATTTTTTTACTTCCATGTCATAATGCCAAAATCCACTTGCAACATTGAATCTGATGAAAGAGGTATTTAGACTATCATGGTTGAAAATCTAACCAGTTATAGTTGTACCTACGTTAAGCATACAATTTATAAGGAAAGAGGTATTCATATCATCATGGTTGAACCAATGAGGATTGTACCAATTTCAGTTTCAAAAGCTCAATGATGAAAATAAGCATCCTTATCTTGAATAGAGACATCTAGTTGCATCCATGTTAGATTAATTGCATATTAGTTTTCATATGGATCCTTTATTTTTTCAATAAATATGTAAAGAAAACCAAAGGGGGTGGAGTTAAGAATGAAATTGAAAGGTTTCATCATTACTTTACTTGATCAAATATGTTGGACAACCAAAATTATGTTGCATTTAAGTTGTATTAGGTTAACTGCATTCATTACATTCATTAATCATTATCTATTAAGTAATCATGATCTATTTGTTGATCCCTAAGTTTTGTTGTCTATTAGTGTCTTACACTTAGTCATTTTCTAGGCAATGTTGGTCGGTCATCACTACGACCGAGCCATCTAGTAAAGGCCAAGTTAAGTCTAGACTTTTATATTGTACATTTACCGAGCAGTAGTTACTACCAAGAAAGTCAGAGGTCACCGATTACTTCAGTAATAGCCGAGCAATTTATGACAAGTTGTGTAGATATATTAGTGCCAAGCACTGGTATATGAAGAATAGTTAATGGCAAGTGTTAGAGACATCATATGCCAAGTAGGCTAGATTTGACACATGTGTTTGTAATAGCATAAACACTTAGGTAAACTTTTTTGGCCGACATCTATAAAAAAATTTATGTCTGTTGAGGAAATCAAGGAGGTGATTATTCTTTAGATTTGTAATCATTAATCCCTATGTAATATATGTAGCCAATCACATTTAGGGAATGCTTAAGCGGCATAAGTAGATAATCTATATCATTGATCTTGATCTATGGAGTTCATTTTTTGTCTATATAAGATGAGATATGAACCCTAAAATGATGTATGAGTGAAGAAGAGTATGTATGAAGTGTTAATATGATTTAGAACAATAGCGAGGGGGGTGAATCAATTGTTCTCAGGTCCAGATGTATAAAAAAAACTTTTAAACTCTTCAACAAATCAGATCTAATAACCTGTTAACTATTTTTCTTGCAAGGGTAAATAACTAGATCCTAAACCTGATCTCTCCCTTTTGATGCTCTTTTCCTGGCAAGAAAAATGCTAATTAACAAGGATGGAATCCTTCTTCACTTCGGGCTCCACAAACCCAGATGGGTGTACCTAATCCCTACTTATTACAACCGATACAAAATATTCTACAAATACTCAACAAGCAGGTTAATTGGTGGATTCAATCAGAAAAAACATGTCTTGTGATGGGATTCATAACTGAGATGAATCTTTGATATGGGAAGCCTACCCACATTCTAAAAACTTCTTTCAAGCTCATCAACAGAAAGGGAAAGTTGATTGATTAAATTGATGCTTGCTTGGCAAATGACTTCTAACAATAAAGATCAGTGCCTTCAATCCGGGCATGGAGTCAAAACCAATAAATAAAAACCCAAACTGCAAACCATGTTTCATTGATTAATATCCCTGCATTAATGCCTTACATTAACACATTTCTATCACTTAATATGAAGAATCATACAAATTCATAGTACTAATTAATTTCCAATCTACATTTAAGGATTTTACAATCCTTCCTTGAAGGATACCCAAATACAAATAGATACATTCTCCCTTGGAGAAGACAAACTCAATATCCCTTGAATACTGAACTCATACCAAAATTGAAACTCAGTACAATGAAGACAACTCCCTGAAAACCATACATGCCTTCCATATACTTCAATTTGCAATCAAATTTAAAAATACTTGCATTGAATCTATGACAGAAAATAAAGAACACAAACCATTATACTAAACAGTCATGAACCAAAATTGAACTTCTATTCTGGAACCTTCTTGGAGAACCCCCTGCTAGAATCACCACAGACCTGGAACCATTCCATGGATGTTTACCCAAAATCTGGAACCTAGACCAGATTTCTTCCAAAAATTCCAACCCCATACAACACTAAGAGTTCAGAATAAGAAGGCAAAGGAAGAATCTCAAAAATCATCACAAAGCGACACTTGTCTCCTCTAAACCTCCTGCTGATGAATCACCCAGCTCTGAACTGAAAATGGGACCTGCTCTCAACTCTGGAAAGCACTTGTCATCTCTTCAAACTAAAATGTGAATCACTGGATGTAACAAATCAAATATTTCCAAAATATCTTCCTAGCCCATGTTTTGTTCAACTATAAATATCTCGAAACTAGTTAGACCTGTACTGAAACTGATCCCAAAAATTGAATCCTCATGTCGAGACCTTTTCGGCGGTATGAAATAGTCCATAGTTGCATGAAAAATGAAGCCCCCAGCCATTAAAATAGTCTTCAGCTCTGTAACTTTGATATTTGAATTTTTAATATAGTCAAAACTATATAAAAATACATTTATAACTTTGATTTTCAAATTGAATGCACAGAAGAAACATAATAAAAAATTAATTTTATTGCCCCTGTCGGGACCCACGTGACATGTGGCAGGCTCAGATTGGTTGCACTGTCCACCAAGTGCCACCTCAACATTGACTCATTTGCCACCTCATCACTGCTCGGTGCTTCGTGCCACATGTCAGCCTGTCGCACATTCGCAAGGACTGAATTTGGTCCTTGCCATCATGCGACCACTTGACATGTGTCCACTTCATCCTAATCACACTCCTGCAAAATGACCTTTTGGGCACGGGCATGAAAACCAAGGTGTCTCTGAGAGCTCATGTGAGAAGAGCCTCTAGCTCTTCAATCTATTTCATATGTGAGCTTGGTTGTATATAAACACCTCAAATTGCCAATCTGGGATCAATGTGGGACTAAGTTTCTATAGTTTTTTAAAGACTTTCACTAAAACTTTGCCTTCATGCTAGTTGGCACGCACACCAAGGCAAACCCACAAGGAAGAGGAAGAACAAGTGCCTCTTTCTCTTTGCTTTACATTCATTCTGGGTGGCCATGTATTTAAATGCTAAAAATTCCCCAATCCCAGTGAATGTGGGATAATTGTCATGAAGGCTTTATGGGTAGTTTTGACAGTGTCGTACTCAGTCACATGTATCTCACGAACCAAGAATAATTTGAACAATTTCTCTAGTGAGAATCTGGAGAACTAGGTTTGCGACAACATATCTGAAAATTGGCCAAATCCAACGATCCGATAAAAAGTTATGCCCCCCGCAATATGACTGTGTTTTTCCTTTTTTGCAAATCCGCGTTTTCAAAATCCATTGTGTGGGCTATTTCTTCTTTGCTTTCTCAAAAAGACTATTTCCATTTAATACATAGCATCCATGTTACATTTAAAACTCCTCTTTCAATTTGTTCTATGCACATCTTTCCTTCACTGTCATGCACCACATTTTGATTGCCTTCAGTCTGCAATCACTTTCGTTGGCCAGATATGCCCAGCCAAGCCTTGCATCTCTTTTAAACACTCACGCTGACAGCCCCTTCTATTGTTTGGTGTGGTGTGTAATGATCACAACCCTCAAAATATATGCACACTTATTAAACATGCTGACATTTATATATTCATATTAAGGCTGGCAACCTCTCAATCGTGGTCATTTTCCTTCAATGCTCATTTGGGTTCCATTTCATTGGCCTTTTGAAACCATTGAAAGAAGATATAATAAACACTCATGTCCTTCTTATCAAACCAATATGCATTGGCAACAGTAGTCAATTCATTGATGAGTTTCATTACATTCAAACAGGCAATGAAACTAGCATCCTTGGTCGCCTTTCATTTTGTCCATGTTAAGTATACACAATCTCTTGAAGACATTAAGCACGAGGCATCACTCTTGATGCACACCTTCCTCTGTAAGATTGAGATGCAATCAACCTCTCGAAGTAGAAACATGGCGCATCGAAAATTCAATCACATAATTCACTTTTTACATTTTGGCAAAACTAACCATCAACACCGACTGGCTCCCGGAACTGGCTTCTAAAACTGACCAAATGAAACTTTCGAGACCTGGCATCCTGGACACTAAAACACCTTCATACAAGGAATATGAATCCATAACTAGCTTCCTTGGAAAGTCTAAATGTTGATCACAATAAAATGCCAAATTCAACCAGTTAGAAATATTCAGGATTAAAACAGTGAAAAAGTGCAAAACTGGATTTGGAATTGGCCTAGGAAAGTGGTCAAACGGACTGGTAGAGACTTAAAAATCACCAAACACTTAGTCTTCTAGGTTTACAATATGAAAAAAAAAATTTCAATTATGCCAGACCTTGAACAGGGCACAAATTACAAAGCCTCAAAGTAGGCTACTTAGAAATCTGAACAGTGCACATTTAGAGAAATTTAATAAATTGTAAATGGAATGACACTGGCAAACTGATCAAATGGGCACATGGGGAGATAAAAATTGGTAGGATGAGTCACTCCCATGCCTACAATATGATTCCACAACTGGCATGTCATGACCAATCACAAAACAAAAGATATTCAAATGCAAACAGGACCTGCTACAACAAATTGACACTTAGGCACAAATGCAGATTCAGACAAGTGCTCAAAACAAGACATCACAAAACAACTTGAAACTTGAAATTAGTGACTTGAGATGCCTTCAAATGATAAAGCAAGGGTAATGAATACTTGACATGCATAGTAGACCTTAGAATCTCATCCAGGAAAAATAGGCACAAAAGCACTTGTAAGGCCTCAAACTGCAGAATTTCAACAAGGTACTCAAAAACTCATGTTATATTTTTGAGTACCAACAGTGGCTCTGACTGTGGACGCATGCCCCATGCAGGCATGTAGAGAACCATAGAATCTCATGGTAGTAGCAGACCACCCAAAGAAGGTCAACTTGAACACTTTCTTTCTTTTACTTTCTCTCTCTTCTCAAACTGGGAATCCTTTTATTGAAAGCAAGGATGACACACAACTAAAAGGAAAGCAACTGTACATGAATTTACAATATTTACACAAAAGGCTCAAAGCCCCAAAACTTCAATCAGTCTTTACCTCTATCAAATAAATGATTCTCATCTCCATACAACGGAGGCAAACTGAAACTACATGCTTCATCCAGCCAGTTAGAAATAATATAATTCATCTTCAGCATGTCATAGGAAACTTGATCGCTAAACTCACCATTATTCGGCAAAGGACAGCCATCAGGATACCATGAGTACTAATCATTTTGCAATGTAAAAACATCACACCCTTCATTGTCACTACCATGTTGAAAAGTGAAACATTCTAACTCCACATCATGGATGGAAACATCAACATTCTGATCATTAGTTTGCAAGAAATAATAAAACACTTCCATCTCATCACTTTGCAAACTAACATAGAACTTTTCAAAACAAATCTCTAATTGCATAAAACCGGAAACCTCTTGCTGATCACAAATTACACCAACAACATTTGAAGAGGAACAAACTCCGTCAATGGGTGACTCATTAGTCATTAGAAAATCTAAGGATACACTTTCAGATTTACCATATTCTTCAGCATCAAAATGTAAATTAGAACTATAGTCAGCAAGATCTTGCAAATCTGAATACTCATTATCACACTCATCACTATACTCATCAAATATAATATTATCAAAATTATCACAATGATATGCACTTGAATCTTGCTGATTTAAAATAGGAGAAGAGAAATCAAGATATGTTTCACTCATCATGCCATCATCTGAATCACTTTCATCAAAACTTATTTTAACCAGGCATGGAATTTTGGAAACAAACTTAGTACCATACCTCTGAAAATCAGCATCCAAGAGACTTGAAATCTGCTCACAACTTAGCAAGCACTGAACATTACATTCTGTCTCTTTATTCTCATTACTGATGCTACAAATATCTTCTCCCTCTAAAATAGGGACTGAATTTACTTTTCTCTAATTACCTTGTGTGAAGTAACCACTGCAGGAACTATCATCCGCATTATAATCATGTTCTTCATGTTCACACAAAACACCACTAAGCTAAAACAAGGAAAAATTAGCATCATGCTGAGAAAAGGGGAAATCTACAGGCTCAAAGAAATCACTATCAACTAAAGATTCATTTTCCACTCCTTGACTCTCATAAACTTCATCATCAGCACAATAACCAACACTATCAACACCACAAGACTCAGCATCCTCAAATGAACTAGATTCAGCATGACCAAATGAACCAGATTCAGCAACATCAAATGAACCTATCCATTCTTTAATATTTTCAAGTGCTTCTTCTTTTAAGGATGTCATCCAGCTGACTAATTCAGGCATAGTAAGTTCTAGGAACATCTCAGCATACTGGGATTCACGAAAATCTAAACCCGTAGGAAGCTCACTACATGCAATAAGAAATTTCTTGTAATAAGACAATGTGGACTCTTCATTTCTTTCTCCTATTGCACATCTCAACATCAGTATGCAATTATGCTGAATTCTTTGATTTATCCAATGAAGCTCATTATTATAACTCTCTAAATCTATCTAAGAATTTTCAGATCTAGAAGCACCTTCTTGACTTATCACAGCTGGGAACTCAATTCTAACACACTGACAAAATACTAAAGCTTATTCTCATGACAATATTTCCATCCAATTTCATGCAACCAGTGACTTCATGGACCACTGCATATTTCTGATACTCTTTATAATAACTGAAAAATTCAAACTCATAAATATGACTCCAACTTCTTAAAATTATTTTCCCTTTTCTTAGTGACTTGTTCACCTATTAAGGGACCATTTTTTCTTGGTAAAAAAAATAGGATTACCTGGAAGTGCTGCTGCTATTTGTAAAATTTTGATTTAAAGTTTCCTTCAAACCACCTTCCAAAACTTCATAGAGCCACCACCTCTTTTCAGAGGATAGAAATTGAATCAGCTGAGAACCTTTTCTCAAATCTGAACCATCTTTAACAGCAAACACAAAACAACTTCATAGGATGCACTATTTGTCAGGATAAAAATACATTACAATCTCTTTACAAAACACTGATCAAACAGAGATTCAGAGTCACCACCCACATTCAGTGAGAACATATAACAATTTGAAAAGAATAGACTCTATCCAAATTGCACCAGACCCTGGCATGATTCAGCAAAGCAATGAATTAAACATCTTAAACTTGTTGTCATGTATTGCTTCCCCAGTAGAGTCGTCATTTTGTTAACTATTTTTCTTGCAGGGGTAAATAACTAGATCCTAAACCTGATCTCTCCCTTTTGATGCTCTTTTCCTAGCAAGAGAAATGCTAATTAACAAGGATGGAATCCTTCTTCACTTCGGGCTCCACAGACCCAGGCAGGTGTACCTAATCCGTACTTATTCCAACTAATACAAAACATTCTACAAATACCCAACAAACAGGTTAATTGGTGGATTCAATCAGAGCAAACATGTCTTGTGATGGGATTCATAACTGAGATGAATCTCTGATATGGGAAGCCTACCCACATGCTACAAATTTCTTTCAAGCTCATCAATAGAAAGGGAAAGTTGATTGATTAAATTGATGCTTTCTTGGCAAATGACTTCTAACAATAAAGATTAGTGCCTTCAATCTGGGCATGGAGTCAAAACCAGTAAATAAAAACCCAAACTGTAAACCATGTTTCATTGATTAATATCCCTGCATTAATGCCTTACATTAACACATTTCTATCACTCAATATGAAGAATCATACAAATTCATAGTACTAATTAATTTCCAATCTGCATTTAATGATTTTACAATCCTTCCTTGAAGGATACCCAAATACAAATAGATACATTCTCCCTTGGAGAAGACAAACTCAATATCCCTTGAATACTAAACTCATACCGAAATTGAAACTTAGTACAATGAAGACAACTCCCTGAAAACCGTACATGCCTTACATATACTTCGATTTGCAATCAAATTTAAAATACTTGCATTGAATCTATGATAGAAAATAAAGAACACAAACCATTATACTAGACAGTCATGAACCAAAATTGAACTTCTATTCTAGAACCTTCTTGGAGAACCCCCTGCTGGAATCACCACAGACCTGGAACCATTCCATGGATGTTTACCCAAAATCTGGAACCTAGACCAGAGTTCTTCCAAAAATTCCAACCCCATACAACACTAAGAGTTCAGAATAAGAAGGCAAAGGAAGAATCTCAGAAATCATCACAAAGCAACACTTGTCTCCTCTAAACCTCCTGCTGATGAATCACCCAGCTCTGAACTAAAAATGGGACCTGCTCTCAACTCTGGAAAGCACCTGTCATCTCTTCAAACTGAAATGTGAATCACTGGATGTAACAAATCAGATATTTCCAAAATATCTTCCTATCCCCTATTTTTTTCAACTTTAAATATCTTGAAACCAGTTAGACCTATACTAAAATTGATCCCAAAAATGGAATCCTCGCGTCGAGACCTTTCCAGCAGTATATAATAGTCCATAGTTGGGCAAAAAATGAAGCCCCCAGCCATTAAAATAGTCTCCAGCTCTGCAACTTTGATATTTGAATTTTTAATATAGTCAAAACTATATAAAAATACATTTATAACTTTGATTTTCAAATTGAATGCACAAAAGAAACATAATAAAAAATTAATTTTATTGCCCCTGTTGGGACCCACGTGACACATGGCAGGCTCGGATTGGTTGCACTATCCACTAGGTGCCACCTCAACATTGACTCATCTGCCACCTCATCACTACTCGGTGCTTCGTGCCACATGTTAGCCTGTCGCACGTTTGCAAGGACTGAATTTGGTCCTTGCCATCATGCGACCACTTGACACGTGTCCACTTCATCCTCGTCACACTCCTACAAAATGACCTTCTAGGCATGGGCACAGAAACCAAGGTGTCTTTGAGAGCTCGTGTGAGAAGATACTCTAGCTCTTCAATCTATTTCATATGTGAGCTTGGTTGTATATAAACACCTCAAATTGCCAATCTGGGATCAATGTGGGACTAAGTTTTTATAGTTTTTTAAAGACTTTCACTAAAACTTTACCTTCATGCTAGTTGGCACACACACCAAGGTAGACCCATAAGGAAGAGGAAGAACAAGTGCCTCTTTCTCTTTGCTTTACATTCATTCTGGGTGGCCATGTATTTAAATGCTAAAAATTCCCCAATCCCAATGAATGTGGGATAATTATCATGAAGGCTTTATGGGTAGTTTTGACAGTGTCGTACTCAGTCACATGTATCTCGCGAACCAGGAATAATTTGAACAATCGCTCTAGTGAGAATCTAGAGAACTAGGTTTGCAACAACATATCGGAAAATTGGCCAAATCCAACGGTCCAATAAAAAGTTATGCCCCCCGCAATATGACTGTGTTTTTTCCTTTTTTGCAAATCCCCATTTTCAAAATCCATTGTGTGGGCTATTTCTTCTTTGCTTTCTCAAAAAGACTATTTCCATTTAATACACAACATCCATGTTACATTTAAAACTCCTCTTTCAATTTGTTCTATGCACATCTTTCCTTCACTGTCATGCACCACATTTTGATTACCTTTAGTCTGCAATCACTTTCGTTGGCCAGATATGCCCAGCCAAGCCTTGCATCTCTTTTAAACACTCACGCTGACAGCCCCTTCTATTGTTTGGTGTGGTGTGTAATGATCACAACCCTCAAAATATATGCACACTTATTAAACATGTTGGCATTTATATATTCATATTAAGGCTGGCAACCTCTCAATCGTGGTCATTTTCCTTCAATGCTCATTTGGGTTCCATTTCATTGGCCTTTTGAAACCATTGAAAGAAGATATAATAAACACTCATGTCCTTCTTATCAAACCAATATGCATTGGCAATAGTAGTCAATTCATTGATGACTTTCATTACATTCAAACAGGCAATGACACTGGCATCCTTGGTCGCCTTTCATTTTGTCCATGTTAAGTATACACACAATCTCTTGAAGACATTAAGCACGAGGCATCACTCTTGATGCACACCTTCCTCTATAAGACCGAGATGCAGTCAACCACTTGAAGTAGAAACATGGGGCATCAAAGATTCAATCACATAATTCACTTTTTACATTTTGGCAAAACTGACCATCAACACCGACTGGCTCCCGAAATTGGCTTCTAAAACTGACCAAACGAAACTTTCGAGACCTAGCATCCTGGACACTAAAACACCTTCATACAAGGAATATGAATCCATAACTAACTTTCTTAGAAAGTCTAAATGTTGATCACAATAAAATGCCAAATTCAACCAGCTAGAAATATTCAGGGTTAAAACAGTGAAAAAGTGCAAAACTGGATTTGGAATTGGCCTAGGAAAGTGGTCAAATGGATTGGTAGAGACTTAAAAGTCACCAAACACTTAGTCTTCTAGGTTTACAATATGAAAAAAAAACTTTCAATTATGCCAGACCTTGAATAGGGCACAAATTACAAAGCCTCAAAGTAGGCTACTTAGAAATCTAAACAGTGCACATTCAGAGAAATTTAATAAATTGTAAATGGAATGACACTGGAAAACTAATCAAATAGGCACATGGGGAGCTAAAAATTGGCAAGATGACTCACTCCCATGCCTACAATATGATTCCACAACTGGCATGTCATGACCAATCACAAAACAAAAGATATTCAAATGCAAACAAGGCCTACTACAACAAATTCACACTTAGGCACAAATGCAGATTCGGACAAGTGCTCAAAACAAGACATCACAAAACAACTTGAAACTTGAAATTAGTGACCTGAGATGCCTTCAAATGATAAAGCAAGGGTAATGAATACTTGACATGCATAGTAGACCTTAGAATCTCATCCAGGAAAAATAGGCACAAAAGCACTTATAAGGCCTCAAACTGTAGAATTTTGACAAGGTACTCAAAAACTCATGTTATATTTTTGAGTACCAACATAACCAACACCTACTCAGTCATTACTGATTGCATAACATAACATATAACATTGCAGTCCATTTATCCAATAGCATCTAACT
Source organism: Chamaecyparis obtusa (assembly GCA_027943335.1). Classification (NCBI taxonomy): domain Eukaryota; kingdom Viridiplantae; phylum Streptophyta; class Pinopsida; order Cupressales; family Cupressaceae; genus Chamaecyparis; species Chamaecyparis obtusa. The sequence goes on along the minus strand of BSBK01000056.1, from coordinate 905,439 downwards.
TGTAAAACACAGAAATGTTCAAACCAAAACATTCACACAAGTATCAACACGAGGATTTATAGTGGAAACCCAATTTGGGAAAAACCACTTTGTAACATGTTACTATTATGTTCACTCTTTTGAAGTGAGGTCAGTGAAAATCCAACCCTATCAAAGGTTACAAACACACTGTCAGGTGTGACCCGATTAAAGGATTTCAACCACTCTGTTAAAAGTGCGCATTGTTATAGGACTTACATACACTCCATTAGAATGCAACCTTGTTCAAAGGATTTACACCTATGACCATTAGGTCAACCTCTGTTAAAAGGATTTTGACTGTTACAATGGTTAGAAAGTAATAGTAATATTGATCTGAGAAACATACAACTCACTTTACAAATATCAGATCCAATTCCATACACATATGTTGGCTTACTAACTGTGAACCTTTTCCATCTCCATCACTGGTCTACTCAGAACCCTTCAAGTGATCACAACACTTCTCCTTTAGCCTTTTCTTCTTAGATAGTCAATAACACTTTCAACATTCACTTCTTTCTCTACACACATTCAACCTCTCGCTTAGGTTTCCTTAATACTACCTCTATTAGGTCAATACATCTTTTGTCGCTTAATCTCCTTCACAGATTTTAGGGTTAGGTCAGATTCATTGAATCCATCCTACATTATGTTCTTCATCTTATCTTTAAAGAAATATCTCTAATCTCTTAAAGATTTACAATAAAAAATTTTACAGTGCGTTAAATGCTTTCATATAATCAATAAATAAAGTCAACACATTTTACATAATTCAAGAATTCAACAATGTCGGCTGGAAATCTGAATTCTTCAACAAATACAAAATACTAACACTCGGTCAATACTGTGTCCAACTTCTCAGTCTTCTCTAGAAAGCTCGGTCACCACATAAACTATTTCCTCAGCTAACACTGTCTTCCTCGACAATTAACTAGTGTTCGGTCAACACTGATTTTACTCGACATTCACTAGCTCAGTCGACACAAACAACACTTGACTTAAACTATATTTCTTCACTTATGCTCGGTTAAGCCTACTAGTTTAGTCTTCATTCTTACTTAGATAAACAATACATTGTCTTATCATTGTGCCACATAATCAAGTACTCATTGAAGTATCAAGATAACTCAACCTTTCTTTAGGTGCTATTGTTACCAACCTTGCCTATCCCCTTAGCAACACTCAAATAAATATAGTACTTTCTTAAATAGCAATAGTCTTACCAATTAAGGTTTGACATCAATGACAATACAACAATTGCTTCAATTATAGTTTCCAACAATCTCCCTCTTTGGCATTTATGGCAACACCATATGAATATCACATGAATTACCAACCAATCCAAAACTTATCTGTCTATCAAAGAAATGTATAATATCCTTAGCTTCATTCTGATACAAAATCAATTAGCCATGCTTGACCGTCCACTGAATTTCTCTCACTATCTTGATCTTCTCATTCTATGTATTCATCTGTCATTGTCTCCCTCTTTGACAAAAATGCCAAAGTAGCAACAAAAACATACATCCTATAGATGTAGATATCATCCTTTCAATTCAGTAGAATATTTCTCCCTCTGTCATCTTGCTTATGACTTATTCTAACTTTGTTGTGCTCATCACAACTCTAGGTTGCTCCTAAAGTGTGACCTTTCTCTGCATCAATATGTTAGATGTTTTTTGCAGTACACTTGATGTAGTGCTCCTAGCTCGACTAGGCATCCTCAGTTAGGGGAAGGAACCCTAATTGACTTATCAGGTATTCATGAGCTTCTTTAGGTAAAGCTTTAGTGAATATATCTGCTATTTATTCCTTGGTATTCACATATTCCATGCAGACCTCTTTATCTTGTACTAGTTCTCTCAAGTAGTGATACTTGATGGCAATGTGTTTGGTCTTTGTGTGCATCACTGGGTTTTTAGAGATGTTGATAGCAATTGTGTTGTCATAGAAGATGACAATTGGTTCAGTGATTTCTTCTTTCATGCCTACCGACAATTGTTTTATCCATATCAAATTTGAACAATTGACAGTTGCAGCCACATACTCAGCTTCAGCAGTAGATTGGGAAATGCAATTTTGTTTCTTGCTTGTCCATGAAACTAATCTCTATCCAAGAAAGAAAGCTCCACCACTAGTACTCTTTCTGTCATCTACATTTCCTACCCAATCAGCATTTGTATACACTCTCAGTTCAAATTTGTCATGCTTCTTGTAGTACAATCCATAGTTAGCAGTTCCCTTCAAGTATCTCATGATTCTTTTAACTGCCATCATGTATCTTCCTTAGGATTGGTAGAAAATCTTGCCACAATCCCAAAAACTAATGCAATATCTAGTCTGCTATGTACAACATATTGTAGCTTTCTGATCATAGATCTATACAAAGTCTAGTTAACTTCTACAACATCATCATTCTTAGACAACTTATGTACAGTAGCCATGGGAGTACTTACTAGCCTTGAGTCTTCCTTACCAAAGGTTTTCAGTATCTCATGAACATATTTAGACTGGGTGATGAAAATTCCTTTCTGCATCTTATATACTTGCAAACCAACAAAAAATTTGATCTCCCCAAACATAATCATTTCAAATTCAATTTGCATTTCATTAGAGAATTTCTTACACAAGAAAGCTTGTCCACCAAATATAATATCATCAACAAATATTTTGGCTAATAGGATTCCTTTACCTTCTTCATCTTTCATGTACAGATTGCTTGTGTCATTTGTCCTTGAGAATCCAATTTGTATTAGGTAGTTGTGCAATCTCTCATACCATGCTCTAGGACCTTGCTTGAATCCATATAGTGCTTTATTTAGTTTACAAACCACGTGTCTTCTATTTGGATCAACAAATCCTTCTGGTTGTTCAATATATACTTCTTCTTCCAACATACCATTTAAAAATATAGACTTGACATCCATTTGGTATACCTTGAAACTTTTATAGGCAGCATATGCAAGTAGAGTTCTGACTCCTTCCAATCTTGCTACAGGGGCAAATGTTTCCCCATAATCTATTCCTTCTTCTTGTGCATAACCTTTGTATACCAGCCTAGCCTTGTTTCTTATGATTTGGCCATGTTCATTCAGCTTATTATGAAATACCCACTTTGTCCCAATAACATTATTATCTTCTAGTCTCGGCACCAAAGTCTAGGTATCATTCTTCTCTATCTGGTCAATCTCTTCATTCATTGCTTCTATCCAGTCTTCATTTTATAATGTTTCCTTTGTTGTCTTAGGCTCATATTCACATAGTAAACATGTTGAATCTCTTACCTTGCTTCTTGTCTAAATTCTGGTATCTTTATCTCCAATAATTTGTTCAGGCTTGTGATGTCTCCTTACATATTGTGCTAGAATAGGTTCTGCTCTTCTTTCATTTGGCTCATCAGGTTCTCCAACAAGATTGTTAGATTCAACTTTTGAATGCTCGGTAACCTCTTCCTCATACTTGACAGCTTCTTCCTGTCACTTGGCACATTCTTCTTCTCTCTTAGCATTGTTATCCTGATGCTCAGAAAAGCTTACCCGAGACTCAGCATCAGGTGCAGGTCTGTCACTTGCCTCTTCTTCCTCTATATACACAAAAGATCTATAATCTTCTGGTACTCTATTACTGTCAGCTTCATTTTTCTTTGCATACTCATCAACTTTAACATTTACACTTTCCACAATTTTATTAGTGTTAGAATTCAGACACTTATAAGCTTTACTTTTTGTGGAATAGCCTAGGAATATACCCTCATCACTTTTAGCATCAAATTTTCCATTCCTACTATCCTTCAATATGTAGCACTTACTTCCAAAGATTCTAAAGTACTTTACATTTGATGCATCCCCATGCCATAATTCATAAGGTGTCAGATTTGTACCTTTTTTGATCTGTACTCGGTTAAGAGTATAAATAGTTGTACTTACAGCTTCTTTCCAATACTTCTGTGCAACATTATTTTCAATCATTAATGTCCATGCATAGTCCAAGATAGATTTGTTTCTTCTCTCTACTATACCGTTCTGTGGAGGAGTTCTAGGTGCAGACATTTGTCTTTTGATCCCTCTATCATTGCAAAACAAATTGAACTCATTTGATGTGAATTCTCCACCTTGATTAGATCTCAGACACTTCAGGTTTTTACCTGTCTCTTTTTCAACCTTAGCCACATACCACTTAAAATTTTTGAAAAGCATCATATTTTTCCTTTAAGAACATTACATGCATCATTCTGGTATAATCATCAACAAACAAGATAAAATATCTAGCACCACAATAGCTTTGTACACCCATTGGTCCACAAAGGTCAATATGAACCAAATCTAAGATATTCTCAGAAGTAAAGGTTTTTCTCTTCAAACTAGACTTAGTCATCTTACCCAACTGACATTCTTCGCACATTACATTCTTAGGTTTCTTCAATCTAGGTAGACCTATCACTTTCTTTTTCTTGCTAATTTCTACCAGATTATCAAAGTTAACATGACATGGCCGCTTATGCCATAACCAAATATCATCAAGTTTTTCAATCATACATGTTTCTTCAGATAGGTCTAGATAGAACAAATTACCTCTTGTATGTTCTCCACTTCCAATCAGTTCACCTGTGGCATCAAATATTTTGGCCTTCTTGTGATGAAATTCCACTCGGTAGCCAGTGCTATTAAGTTATGCAACACTCAGCAGATTATAATTAAGACCCTCAACCCAATAAGAATTTTCACAAGAGATCTTATCAGTCAGCTTAATCAATCATTTTCCTCTAACAAGACATGGTGCATCATTTCCAAACTTTACACTCCTACCTTTATAATGGTTTAAGGTATCAAACTTACTCTTATCTCCAATCATATGTTGTGAACAACCACTATCAATAATCCATTTATCATTTTTGTTCACATAAGATATTAATGCACTTTTCTCATCCTCATCAGATTCATCTTTCATTGCAAAATAGACGACTTCAATTTCAAAATCATCACTATCAGTGTCAGTCTCTTCTTCAGTAATGTGGCAGGATTTCATAGCTTTCCCTTTGTAGTCTTTGTGTCTTCGGTAACCTCTATCTTCTCTTTTGTCTTTATGCTTTTTGTCTCTTTCTTCATCCTTATTATCCCTATCAGGACATCTAGCAGCTATATGACCAACTTTATTACATGAAAAACATATAATAGGGAGTTTACCTTTGTACCTTCATTTTCCCCTTTTCAGTCTTCTAGCCATAAGAGCTTCTAGATCCTCAAGTTCTTCATCAGATGTGCCATTGTCACTATCACTTTCACTTTCACTGATGCATCTTTCTTTTTCCTTCTTTGACTTATTCAAAACCATATGTGACTTAAAAGCATATTCAATACTACCAACAGTGAAGTCATCATAGTTAGAAAGTTCAAAATTAGTAAGCTTGCCGACCAAACTTTCTAAAGTAAGGGCATTAGGAGAGTTACATCTAGATTCCTGGATTGCAAAAATTTTGATTGCATAGATAGGACGTAGAATTCTCAATACTTTTCCTATTACAGTTTCATCCTCAATACTTCTATTTTCTCCTCTAATAGCATTTACAACTTCTTTTATTCTACCACAATATTGTGCAATATTCTCACCTTCTTGCATTCTCATTTCATCAAATTTACCTCTTAGGTTCTTGACTTTTGCTCTCAACACATTCACATCATCGCCATAAATGTTGCCAAGGGTGTCCCACATTTTCTTTGTAGTACTACAGTCTTTAATGTCTTCAAATTCTGGATAACTTAGGGCAGACACAATCTCCAACATTTCTTGGTTGTGCTCTTGTTTAGCTTTCATTTCCTTGGCAGTCAGAGGTGCAATAGGTGTGACATAGTCATGTTCAATGTAATTCTTAGCAGAATCACCAATACTAGCCAGATGCAGCTTCATCAAACTTTGCCATGCAGGAAATTTTTCCTTATTCAACTTAGGTACCTCCTTCTTATACATCTTGATCATTTGCTTCAAGTACCTTCAAACTTTTTCTCTGTAAGCACCAACAGCTCTAATACCAATTGTTAATATGATTTAGAACAATAGAGAGGGGGGGTGAATTAGTTGTTCTCAGGTCCAGATGTATAAAACAAACTTTTAAACTCTTCAACAAATCAGATCTAATAACCAACACCTACTCGGTCATTACTAATTGCATACCAGAAACATATAATAGTGCATTCCACTTATCCAATAGCATCTAAGTTGTAAAACATAGAAATGTTCAAACCAAAACATTCACACAAGTATCAACACTAGGATTTATAGTGGAAACCCAATTTGAGAAAAACCACTTTGTAACATGTTACTATTATGTTCACTCTTCTAAAGTGAGCTCGGTGAAAAGCCAACCCTATCAAATGTTACAAACACACTGTCAGGTGTGACCCAGTTAAAGGATTTCAACCACTCTGTTAAAAGTGCACCTTGTTATAGGACTTACATACACTCCATTAGAATGCAACCTTGTTCAAAGGATTTATACCTATGACTGTTAGGTCAACCTCTGTTAAAAGGATTTTGACTGTTATAATGGTTAAAAAGTAACAGTAATATTGATCTAAGAAACATACAACTCACTTTGCAAATATCAGATCCAATTCTGTACACATATGCTGGAAAACTAACTGTGAACCTTTTCCATCTCCATTAATGATCTGCTCGGAACCCTTCAAGTGATCACGACACTTCTCCTTCAGCCTTTTCTACTTAGACAGTCAATAACACTTCCAGCATTCACTTCTTTCTCTACACACATTCAACCTCTCGCTTAGGTTTCCTTAATACTACCTCTATTAGGTCAATACATCTTTTGCTGCTTAATCTCCTTCATAGATCTTAGGGTTAGGTCAGATTCATTGAATCCATCCTACATTATGTTCTTCGGCTTATCTTTAAAGAAATATCTTGAATCTCTTAAAGATTTACAATAAAATGTTTTACAATGCATTAAATGCTTTCATATAATCAATAAATAAAGTCAACACATTTTACATAATTCAAGAATTCAACGATGTCGGCTAGAAATCTGAATTCTTCAACAAATGCAAAATACTAACACTCGGTCAATACCATGTCCAACTTCTCGGTCTTCTCTGGAAAGCTCAGTCACCACATAAATTGTTTCCTCAGCTAACAATGTCTTCCTCAACAATTAACTGGTGTTCAGTCAACACTGATTTTACTCGACATTCACTAGCTTGGTCGACACAAACAACACTCAACTTAAACTAGATTTCTTCACTTATGCTCCATTAAGCCTACCAGTTTAGTCTTCATTCTTACTTAGATAAATAATACATTTTCTTATCATTGTGCCATATAATCAAGTACTCATTGAAGTATCAAGATAACTCAACCTTTCCTTAGGTGCTATTGTTACCAACCTTGCCTATCCCCTTAGCAACACTCAAATAGATATAGTACTTTCTTAAATAGAAATAGTCTTACCAATTAAGGTTTGAAATCAATGACAATACAACACTTGCTTTAATTGCAGTTTCCAACATGAAGAAGGATCTCATATACATAACAGAGAAGCACTTTTCATATAGGCAGAGATCAGTAAAAGTGACCGAGCAAAGTAGTGAAGGAAAAAATAGAGATATATTTGATAGAGGAGGTCAAATCTATATTAGAAGGTGAAGATTTGTTATCAGCATTGTAGTGCAAACCAAAGGATCAGGTACTGAGGCATTTTAATAGGTGAATCAGGGTAAATATCTTAATAGAGTGGTCCTAACAGGCCTAAGAAAATATCTTAACCGAGTGCTTACTTTATAGTAAGTTTAAATCCTTTTACAAGGTAGATTTTATAAGTCTTTAAGCTCTTAGCAAGGAATACCCCTCATAGGTTAGATCATTAGTTTATGATCAAAACTTTGTAGCCCTAATAGGCAAACTTTAATACTGCAGTAGTGAAGATTTGTGGGTGTCATCCCCACCCCAGTTTTACCTTTCAATGGTTTCTGGGTAAGCAAAATCTTTGTGTTATGTTTCAATTTCATGGATGAAGATTAGATTGTTAGATCTATTTTAGTATTTAATTTGATGTTTATGTTATGCAAGTGAATTTATGTCAAAATGGTGATAATAGTAGATATCTTATTCACCCCCACCCCGCCTCTCAGTATATCACTTTCCCATAATAGATTTCCAACACTATTTAAAATTTAGATGTCATTATAGTTAAATTACATTAAGTTAGAGTGCATTCATTATTTATTATTCATTAAATAAAAATTACATTTTTACATTATTCATTAACCATTAATCATTAGGTTCATTAACCATTAAGTTAGATTGCATTGATTATCCATTAGGTTCATTAATTATTAAAATGCATTTGGGATAAATTAATCATTAATCATTATCCATTAAGTATTAAATTGCATTTATAATCATGTATAATTTATTATGCATTAATCATTATTCATATTAAAATCATCATTAAGTATCCATTGCATTGCATATCCATTAAAGTATATACATTAAGCATTAATCCCAAATCATTAATCATTAAAGAAGTAAAATAAAAGCATGCCATTCATTTTGCATTCATTTAGTCTATGTCATACATAAGACATTCATTCAAAAGAGAGTAAAATAAATGCATCCATAACATTTTGTATTGAAAAAAGCACAAAAATGAGAATATATATAAGAGAATATAGAACTACATATCATCATAAACCAAAGTCCAACATATAATGACATCACAAGTAAAGTAAATATATCAAATGTCCATCAAGTCTACCAAAGCACATCAATATAAATATATGGATCAAAAATGATATGGTACATCAAAAGTGTGCAAATCAAGCTCAACTAGAACCACCAGCACCTGCACCTATATTTGTACCACCTATATCTATACTAGGGCCATCTGTATCTATGCTTGTACTTATGATAGAACTAGGTTGAGTGCCATGCTAAGCCAGGAGGACATAAATGTCTGCATCATCGTATTGAACTAAGTCATCTGGCTCCTCATGTCAGAAAATCCATTCTGTAAGGACCTAACATCCTAAACCAAGGTATCAAGAGCCTATGAAGCTAGTGCTACCTGTACTGGTGGAACTAGTGGAACCAGGGCAACCTATGGAGTAGGTATAGGTCTAACTATCTGAGGCTTATGCTAACCCCAAATGGAAACTCTCACCTGATGAAGAGTTCTTAATGGTCCTCCCCTCATCTTCACTCTGCCACCTCTCATCCTAACACCATCTTTGGCAAGTATTAGGGAAAAATACTATACAACAACCTTCCCACCTCACCTAGTTCTCCTAGCTCTCTCATCTCTCCTCCCTTATCTCCCACCTCTCCCCCTACAAGAATCATAGTCATCATCAAATCTGTCATCTATATCTAAAACTAGCTCAATAGGATCTATAAAGAAAGGAAAAGGGTTTTGACAGAACCACTGTGTGTAATCATCAGTCATGTTGGCATCAATAATGTGGTCTCGCATATCCCAAGCCAAATGGGGTAGACCTAGGAGTTGATCTTGAGAAACACAATAATGAACCTATGGACCCCATAAGGATCTTGTTGCCTATACTTGGGCATATAGAGCCAAACCCTATGGTATACTTTATACCTTATCGAACTGAAAGAGAACCCTATAAAAGTAGAACCGCTTGATGACCAATGGAGTGCAACCAATCATCTACTGAGGGACGCACATAAATAGTAACTTTGCGGCATCCTCATGTCAAGCCTCACAACCAATATATGGATGCCATGTAACCTAATCAATATCATCAAAAATCCTATGCCAATAGGCAACCTTTCCCAAATGTAACTAGAAAAAAATACCCTCGTATATATATGTGAATGGCCATCTAGGATCTCTAACTCAAGCTGCAACTAGCCGACTGATAGGAATGTGCTCCCAGATCTAGAGTTGTAATAATATAGTGCTAGTAGATAATGTTGCACCATGTCTGTAGATGAACAAGATGTAACTCATGGTAGAGATGGGCTAGAACACATGATCTGCAATAAAAGTGATGACGCTAAGCTATCATATCCTTGAGGATACAGCCCCAACCAACTACAAATCCATGTCCTCGGTGATCTTGTAGTAGGAACCCACCAATCAGGATACCCAAAACTATAGGAAGCACTAGAAAAGAAACAAACTATTCTTAGGGGATGCTCTGATCACCAATGGTGGGATCATTGAACAACTATCTGGACACTGATCCATCATAGACCTGATCATAGTATACAATCTCACCATGTGTAGGAACCTGAAGTAACCTATACACATCCTCTGGAGTGATAGTCATCTCACCAAGTGGAAAATGGAAGGTGTTATGGTTGGAGTGCCAATGATCTACCATAGCAGTGAGAAGACCCCTATTCACTCAGAATCAAGGCGTATCTATAAGAAAAGAAAGACCACATCAAGCAATCAAGCATCTCTTATCCTCGCTCAAATCATCAACCATGTCCAATGACCAAGGGTATAAAAGTCAGATGTAAAGCTTTTGGAGGTGAACCTGCAAAATCAAGTGACATTATATCAGTAATCAATCTTTTATAGTGAATTATCACAAGTCAATCAGAATCCTATCCTATGATCATCATCAATTTTCCTAGTTCTACTCAAAGAAGATGAAAAGTAATCAAATCAAATCAAACCAATCAACCAAGATGGACAATCAACATTCATCAAACATGATCAAACTGACATCAAACCACTTATTTCATCACAAGATCAATTTCTTTCATTCATCAATTGATTGCAGGAATCATTCAAATCGGAGAAGTCTATCAAATTAGGAAAATTTGTAAAAGGCCTACATGCATCATTTTATAGCTTGTAGGTGCTAAAATGCATAAGTTCTACTATCTTGATTGTACATGCTAAACAAAATATCATACATGCTAGAACATACTATAAGCATCATTCTAGCTTGAACACGCTACTCTAATTGGGTGTACATGCTATTAAAAGTCTAAAAAGTGCTAACCTAATTGTAAGCATTATTTAATCATTCAAACATGCTAAACCTTCCTAGGGAATCAGTTTTTACACATCATTTGATCAATCAAATGTGCTATTTTAGGACACAAATGCGCTAAAACATATTTGTACGCGCTACTAAAAGTGTTGTATGTACTATTTTAAATAGTTGGGGAAGAAAAAGGGTTTTGACATCTAAAAATTTAATTTTTTTGCAAATAATTGATTAAATTGATAAACAAAGCTATTTAGGGTACTCACTAGAGGTCCATATTCACATGGATGATGGTACTGATGACCTCGCTCAAATTTGTACTCATGAATCAGGACCACTATCACTGAATGTGCAGAAAGGGGTAGAGAGAAAAGTCAAAAGATGAAAAGTAAAAATGAATAGTAAAAAGTAATTTTTACCCCTATATATAGCTATTTGACCTAAAAAGGGCTATTTAGCATAAAATTTGACCCAGGTCCAAAATTAGCCAAAATAGGGACATTCCTATTAGTAAAACAGTCACATCATTATCGGAAATGAAATCGAAGTGAACGCAAAAGTATTGGAAAAATGATCAAACACAAGTATTTTTCACCAAAACGCATTCCATTTCATTTCTGAGGGGCATGCAATCATATTGTCATCAATTTAATCAAAATATATTTATGATCATCAAGCGCAAATTTTTTTTAATCTAATTAGTGTGGCATCAAAATCAGGGAATCTTTTTCAGATCGAGCATCATATCTAGGATCCATCATCATATCGACTAACGACATCATCAATAAATTAGGGTTTCATTAGGGAATCTACATCATCAAGATCAAATCGGGAATCACGTAATTAGACATCAAACATTCTTTGAACCAATGCACTTCACACATTGATTCAAAGAGGGGAATTTGTGGACACTTAAAAATGGTTAGGCTAATTCAAGTGAGAAATCAAACTAAAATTAAAGATTAATTGAAATCAAATCCAAAAAGGATGTATTAAATCAAATAAATCATTTAATAATACAATTAATCAAATTAATTATATAGTTGAATGAAATCAAATCCAACCCATTCAAGGGGTACACATGGCTAAAGAAATTAAATAAATCAATTAATTAATTCCTAAAATTTCTCACCTACTACATGGGAAGGAATTATATCAACCAATAGGAATTGAGAATTGAGCTCACATGGATCAAAGCCAAATTGAATCTCAATCACTCACTTTGAGAATGCATCTTGACCACTCATTTTGTTTCATTGTCCCGAGCTTTGAGGAAAAAATATTTAAATTGTCTCAACATTTGAAACCATGGACTTAACCCAAACTTGATCATGATTAAACTTACTACACCCCCTAAGCTTGAAGAAATCTATAAATAGAAGGAAAAAATCAAGAGAAAAGACTCTCGTGAACATTTTAGAATTACATCCTTATTATAGTGAATTTAATTTGAAGGCTTAATTTAGCATGGTTTGACAAAAGATAGGCATAAGATTTCATCTTTTAGCATTAATTCTTATTTTAAAGTTATCTCTAATGGAAGCTTATTGAGAGCATTTCATTAGCATCTTTAATTAGAGAGCCATAGGATGCTTATTTTCTTTATTTTAATTCAATAGCTTTTTAATTATGTATTTTCCATAATTGAATTGATATATTGAGAAACTAATCCTATGAAGGTATTTCTGATACACTACTATATGAATTCATCCACCTATGCTACATAATAAAAAATATTTAATAAATAAATGTGATATAAAAAATAAGGTCTATGTTGTAAATATACAATGTAAATAATGTAATTATAAATATAATGATTAGTTCAATATAATAGTATGAATCAATACATATAAAAAAATTTGATGTCAATCAAATTTACTAAACTACCCCTAATTTATGACACAAAGAATGGATGTTAAAGATATTTTATGCTAGGCATAAAATGATGTATATCAGTTATTTGGCTTCATGTAAGTAGATAAATCAAGACAAAAAGATGAAATTATCGGAACAAATATACAACTACAAATGTTAGAAAAAAATATTACTATTATAAAATATGTTCTTTATTTATAATCCATTTTAATATTTTATACATCTTATTTGTTATATTTTATAGTTTTATGTTTCTAACAAATGCAAAAGCAATCTTGTTTTGTATGCGATTGACAAATTTTGAACATTATTTGATGAATATTATTTAATATTGAAACCATATGCTCATTTTGACATTGTTTTTTTTCTCTTAAAGTTTCAATAACCTTTATTTATTTAAATTGTCCTTAATTATACATTGTTCAGATAGAAATCAACAACTAATTGTTATCAACAATAATATTCCTCATTTCTATTTCATTGAAAATTGATTTTCTTTTTTTCACTATGCATTATTTTTTCGTTTCACTACCATTTTTAGATTCGTCATAAATTTACATATTTAATGTTTCAAGTTCATGTGATGACTCATTTTCATTTGGAGGATTATTCTCATCAAATGCATAATAGTCAATAGTGATAGTTCCTATATTGAAGACTAGATTTTTACCAAATGTGATCTCTATTGTATTATAAAGTTAGTAATAAACTTTGTAAAAAAAATTCATTCTAACCCTCTTCTAATTTTTTATATTCCATTAACAATCAAGGTAAGTTCACCAAGATGGTGTGCAAAAAGAGGGGTATAAGTGGCCAATTCTTTTTCTGAAATTGGCTAAATGTGAACTTCAAAGAAAAATTGGAGGGTCTTGCACTCAAAATTAGAAGATGTGTAAAGAATAAGAATTGTAGTGCTTTGAATCTAGTTTCTAAACTACTAAAGTTTTTTTAAAAAATAGATAAGATTAAGAGGGTCAAACCCTCCGTGCATGAAACACTATTCCTGATTTTTTCATAAAAATATGACATAGTTGTTTCCATGCGCTCAACAAAAGATATAGTTAGATTTAGTATTTTGAATAACCATTTGGTAGGATGGTAGGTAAGAGTGAGATCTAGAAGTTGTGTATTTTTTCATAATTTTTTGTTGAGTACTTTTTTTTAATGATTTTTCGAAGTGACCACATCTTGAAAATCTAGTACTTGTTCATGTGCTTGGCATAACTTGAATCAAAATAATTGAAAATGTAATTTTCTCTTTTTTAAATTGTATAGATTCAAGTGTAGAAGAGTAATATATAAATTATTTTACAATTGGTCAAGTATATCAAAAGTTATTAAAAAAATGGTAGGCATATGTCTGTGAGGCATGTCAAGACATAGGTGAATAAAATTAAATTTCACTATGTTAATGTTGTCCAAAAATTGAAAAATTATATGGTTAGAAATATGAGAAGATGTGTGAGATTATGGTGGTAATTTTAGAGATACCCACTTGATCATTTGTAAACCTGATGAGGATGAAGTCAATAATTCATGTTGGAAGATGAAAAAATGTGTAAAGGGGCTAAAATGGAGGGAAAATGGGCTTTCAGGCCTTAGAGTCGTTTACCATCCCTTTTTTAAATCCTAAAATGCATACAGGTTTTAGTGTCCATCATAATGCACTCTGGTTTTGAAAAGCAAAAAGTACATTTCAAGTTTGTCATAACGCATACACATTTTGGAGATGTAAATGCATGCCTCTTCTTGTTTCCTTTCTCTCTCTCATATTTCTTCCCTCATTAACTTATCTATCTACTATGAGCCATAATTATCCTTCTTGATCTCTATCTCATCTCTCCCCCTCCGTCTTATCTTTTCCTCTCTCTCTCTCTCTCTCCACCCCACTTCTTCCCTTCCTGTCTCTCCAATCCCTTCCTTCCTAGGTTCCTATTTGACAGAACCCATATGGGTTATGGAAAAGTAGAGTTGAACCTCTAATTTTTCATAACCTATACGAGTTATGACAAAAATGATAACATTGGTTTTAGGTTTCCATAACCTATATGGGTTATGATAAAATTTATATAATAAATTCCCAATGGCCTAGAAACCAGCACTACAAGTTGTTTGAAGGTCACAGTGCACTATTTGGCATCAGTTTATGGGACAATAACAGTCAGGTTTGCATTTATTTTTCAATTCAATTTTCTTTGAAATGATTGATTTGTTTTATTTTTTGGTTTGTTACTTTAGATTATAATAAAATGATGCTCATTTTTTGTTTTCTTTCTATTTGATTGTGGATTTTCATCATGATGCTATGTGTAGGGAAATAAATAATAATGTAATGGGAAAGAACAAGAGAGTAACAAATGAACAACAAGAGGCTGAAAAATAAGACAAAGGGAGTGTATGAGGAGGTTATGTGGAGGTATGTCATCTAATGCAACTAATGAAAGTGATTAACATGAAATAATCCAAATTGACATGATAAATGTACCCATTACACCAAATCAAAATGATCAACATGCACCAATTCAAATGCACATGACGAATGCACCTAATGAATGCAATGACCATACTCCATTTGAAATCAATGTGATGAATGTACCTAATAAATTTGAAGAAGATACACCACTTAAATTTGATGAGATTAATACACATAATGCACCCAATGAAAACCAAGAGCATGCATGTATCTTAACACCTCCTAGAATAATTCATAGAAAACTAAAGTTTCTAATTGACATTAATGAAAATATTGTAAGGCCAATGTATAATAAAATTTCTGAAAGAACTTGTCAATGAATGGTTAAAAGAATTTGGAATAACTATTTTGAAAATTTAAACTAAAGTGGAAGATGTCAATTAGTTGTTAAAATGATTAAAAATCTGAAATTTAGAGAGACAATGAGAACTTTGGGGTTAAGAAAAACCAAAAAGGGTAGTGAAAAAACTATTGTGAGAAATCTATTTGAGGCATACAAAGCCATTGGTATGAAAACACGTACAAAAGATGCTAATGTTACTCGATGTATCCTCACATAAACCATAATGGGAAAGGAAATGAAAAAATCTCATTTAATAAGAAAAAAAAGAAAGTCGTTAAGGATAAGTAGAACAACATTATGCAATGCCTTAGAGAGGTGAGAAAAAATTGGGGATCCTAACAATAATTCTCTTTGGGAATTCTCATGTAGACTCCTTCGCAAGGACAAGGTTTTTGTTGATACACTAAGAAAGATAATTGACAAATTTTGGCATGAAAACACAAGGGTTTCACCCAACCAAAGAGATGTTGTTAGAATGCAAATTGGAATTAGAAATCGTGAGCCACATCTAAAACACTATTTAGACATGACTCAAACATAATTTTATGAAAGGTTTATTCAAAGCTTTCCTAAAATTAAAATTAGCCAAAGATTTTTTGAGATGACAAAACCATTTTATGTTAAGATTAATCATGCATGTACTACATGTTTTTGTAGGGTCCATGTTGAATTTTCCTCTCATTATGATATTTATCATTATAAATGTTGTACTTTGCACACTAACAATGTTTTGCAAGAATGTGGTCTACAAGCACCTCCTAAGTCACCGAGAGAATTTACTTCAATTGTACTATGTAGATGAGATGACGGGTGAATTTACTATAAAATGATGTGTTTGAAATGATTTTTTCCTACATGCAGTGGTTTGCAACAATTGCCTAGATACCTCCATCTAGATAACACACATGAAACTAGTAAGACACTAGTTTATAATGGAAAATACAAGTCAATAACATATGGTGTTAAAGATGGAAAAGAATTAAAGGGGTGTGAGTTAGTCAAAAGGGATATATGCATAGCTGATTTTATGAAGATGTTTCAAGAGAAACTACTTTATGAGTACATTGATCAAACACATAGAGCTAGGTGGTTATTTGAGCAATTCAAGTTGTGTAAGGAAACTTTCCCTATCAGTACTATTGTGTCTATCATTGATTTTTATGAGAATTATACACTAAAACCTCAAAATTAAGTACAACCTATGTATTACAAGTCTATCTAAGTTACAAATTTTGTATACATAGCATTAATGTGTTAGGAATAGTCCCAAGAGATAATTGAGAGGGGGGGGGGGGGTGAATCAGTTATCTACAAGTTTCAATTCTTTGTCCAATTAAGTATACTTAGACATAAACAATAAACACAATGAATGAACACTTGAACACAACACAATATTTTGGTTACGGGGAAACCCAAATAGGTAAAAACCCTAGTGGAAATTGACACCCACTAATATTTTGCACTAGTGTATTATGATCCTTGTTAGAAGATCCTTAACCCTGTTAGGAGTTTCTTTACAATATATTTAGTACAGTAGACCTGGTCAAGGGTTGGAACCTATTAGGAGTCTTTTACAATAGTCCATGTTAGGGGAGAGGATGCACTATCCGAGAGAACACTACTCAAAGGGGCGAAGGCTACAACCTTCTGAATAACAGATACACACTATATTTGGATCTTGGTGAACTGCACTTAGATGTGTTGTCTGGATCAGTTCCAATGTATAGCACAAACACTTTATTTGGTCACATAGACCTTCTTCTGATGGCTCAACACTTTGGACACTCTGCTCTTCTCCTCTTTTATCAACTATGAACCACGCTCAAGCAATCACAAATGGCTTCCTATAAAAAAAATTCTTTAAATGATATAATCAATTCGGCCTGTTAGAACCACCTTGAAATCATATTAGAGAATCCATAAAAAACTCCAATAACAAATTAGTCGGCTCTACTAAGCACGCAACACATTTTGGGACCTGTCCAATAAGATAATTATAGACGCACACTACACACTGACGGCTCTACCAAAACAACTGGATCTTTCTCCTCAAGCTAAATTACTTCATGCACTCTTAACCAAACATCACTAACTCTTCTCCAAGCTTAACTCCAAGGGCACATATTGAAATGATAGGCGCAACTCCAGAACCAATATAATCTCTATCGGTTCTTCTGAACAAACACAGGAAACTGCTATTAGTGAATAGTGACTCATAACTTCACTTCCGCTGATCATTAGACTCTGTGTCCATGAATGTAATATTACTAACGTGTCTTCAACATATATCCAAGTGCATAAAGATCCATGATAAATGTACTGACAACCATACACATAACAATGCCTATTACTCTATTAGGAATAGTGCTGACACAAGCTGCTATATAACTGTCTATCCTAACAGTTAACCTCTGCGCCCATGATATCATGTTGATATCATATCCATGATACATATATTGAAATCTTATTTCATAATTCTTCCATGCATGCTACTTTCCATATGTTGTCATTAATGACAAACATACAGTCAGTACTGGCCTGCTGGAAAATCTCCAACATAATGCATGCACATGATAGCATAGAGGAGGACATAAAGGTTATAAGAGATTATCACTTTTATATCAGTGATGATCATACTCATTCCTCATATTTTTTGCAAGGATTCTTTACATTATTCTATGATAATTTAAGGTAAAGATGTATAAGATACAACCAACACTTAATATGGTCGGACAATTACACTACACAATTCTAGAATGCAAGGATGTTCTACTAGTTGACTAGGATGCATGTGACAAGTGGTCTACAAATTTTTTGGAATTTCATTTAGGTAGGGCATGGAAAGGGAGATCATGATGGTGTGGTATCATGTGTGAAAAGAGATCTTACCAAAGAGGAATTGAAGTATCTGTTAGAAATAGGGAATACTGAGAGGGGGGGGTGAATCAGTATTGTACAAACTTTATCTTTTTCCCAATTATGGATATAATAGATTATCTGTACACATGCATAACATAAGAAGCTAAACAACATGCATAGAAATAAAACTAAAGAACTCATAACACATTATTTTTTCTCGATTAAACCCTAGCCAAGGGAAAACCCCAGTGGGGATGGTACCCACAAAGATCCACTAATCAAAAGTATCATGTTAAGGATGTTGACCCTATTAGGAGTCTATTACAAGCATATAGTGTATCAGTCCTGATTAAGGGACTATAGGCCTTGTTAGAAGCCTCAACCCTATTAGGAGTTGGCAGTACAAAATGTGATTACCAGATGAGCCCACTACCCAAACAAGTAATGTACAATATACACTGATTACAAAAGAAGGTTAAGGTACATAACCTTATACTGCTTGCATCAATATCTCTTCGCTGCTCTTTCACTATCACTATTACATATGCATCATATATTTCACATCATGTCATTACATCATTACATTTCACCTCTACTACTCTTATAATTACAATTAGATTTATACAAATAACTTTATCCAAGGGTTAACATCTAGGATGTCATCCCTTTATATTGTTAAGTCATTATTTTGATAAACAAAATAATCCCTTAACTCTTTATCAATACTGTCTTCATATTCTATCCTATCAGCTTGACACTATCTTTGGTAAAACCATCATAACTTCTTCCATACATGTTGTACTGACTTGCGCTCTGAGATGGGTCTTCAATAGTCATCATAGAGTCTATTTTCAAGTGTGCAAGCACTAAACTTACTCCAATCAACATCACAAACAAAAATTGTCTCCAGGTTCACTGGTACAAACATTGTCTCATACTTAGACAATTTGCATTGTGCTCTATCATACTAGCTCTCTGACATGTGTGATCTTCATGTGGATCATATGTTTCCATAATGACAACATCTATGTAATCAACTCAGCCAAATTGCCAACAATCTCCCCCTTTGTCATTGGTGGCAACATATGAGAAAATTGGCTAAGTGGACAACTTCAAAATCTCAAAATTGTGGCCATAGTATAAAATGTATACTATCCTTATAATTCCTCAAAAAATATTATCTCTAATATAATACTCCCCCTAAGAGTATCAATCCTTATCATTTATTATCAATTTTCTACTATATATCTCTCCCCCTTTGACAACAATGACAAAATAAAGGTAAGGAGGGTTACAAAACTATATCACAAAAAGATTATACCTTAATTCATTATTGCAAAGCTAGTAGGCTTGCAGCACAATCTGAAAAATCAATCTTTATAGCTTCTAACTCCTTCTCCCATGATTTCTTAATGGAATCTACCACACTGAGTAGTGTGCTCAAACCATAAGATGCTATTTCACATGCTTGGAGGTTCTCAAAGTTAAACTTCTGAAAAGATGTCTTATCTGAAAGACATTCTTCCAATTTCCCTTCAACAATACTTAACTTCATAGAAGTGTGCTCTCTTAAAAGAGTGAATCTTCTCATTTTCCTATCCTTTTCATCTTGCAAAATTCTGATTTCATCATATAACTTACAAATTTTCTTTTCAACATCAAATACCTTCACATTTGGGCTAGAAAGAAGGTTAGTTTCATTCTGAATTTATGCTTCCTTCATCTTCATCTTCATCTTATGATCTTCTTTTGTTGTCAAGGTCTCTGATTTTGTACACTGTATGTACAAAGATTTTCCTATTTCCAAATTCTTCCTCAAGTCCTTTATACAGATATCAAGATTGTCGATATCATTCCTGATATTCTGGCTGATGTTCAAAAGCATTTTGGCCTCATAGGATGCTTGAGCTTTCACTTTTGCTATATCAGATAGATTTGTGAATTCAATGTCAAAAGTGTTCAATACTTTCTTTGCTTTCTCCAAAGGGTCAGCTTCTGCAATTTGTGTGGTTACAATGCCTTGTAACTTCTCAGTAAGCTCCTTCAGGTATCCTTCAAGACTTTTTACTTTCTTGTTTTTCCCAATGATTTTGTTCAAGGATGTGATCAATTCCAACTAATCATCATCATCTACTTCCTTTCCCAAATTCTCAATCATAGATCCAATTTGATTCTTCTTTCCAGTCTCAGGAGTAAGACTGATATCTTCTTTAGTGTGAATGGGTACTTGTTTTTCTATCACTGAGGGTTCTACAACTATTGTCTATGTTATCTCTTCTCCTTTGGTGGTTTCTTGCTCTTCAAATGCCGAATTGTCAACAATGTTTTCCAAATTCTTGAATACATTATCATCAGTATCCAAGGTGATCTTTGTTCCTTCTACATTCATGGTTTCATCTTCAATGTTAATGGTTGGTGGAGAGGGAATGTCCTCTTGTTCTGCTTCACCTATTTTCTCTGCTACAACTGATGGTTCTCCAACATTCTCTGTCATAACCTTGATTATTGCTTGCTCTGTTTCTAAGTTAACTTCTTCATATCTACCTCCCATAATCTGAATGGATCTCTTCTTGGTTCTCAGATGGGTGCTTAAGGCTTTTATGATCTGACCAAAATGTGCTTCATCTCTTACTACACAAAGCTTCCTTACAAGATTTTATCTAATAGTTGTGTCTTCCTTTGATGCTGTCTTCTTCCTATTCACAAGTTTAATGTACAAATCATCAGGTATCTGACCCTGAATTGTATCAAACTTCTTATTAGACTAAATCATATGCTTTACCACTACATTTTCTAGATTCAATCTCTTTGCATAATCATAAAGATCATAGTACTTATTCATTCTTGTAAAGTCTCCATTCTCAATGATCTTCTCATTAAGCCTCTCAACTTTAGGTTTCCAAGCCTTCTTCTTAATAGTAGTGACATCATCTTTTATTTCTACAATTTTTCTTGGAACTGGTTGCACTAATGTTTTCTGTCTCTTTCTCGGTCCAGTAGCACTTTACTCTTTTTCTAGGTGTGGAGGAAGTGGATATCTTTTCTTCTTGATCCTTATCAATTTCTTCCACTTTCACCTTCACTTGTGTTTCTTCTTGTTGTGCTGCAATTGATGATAAAGGTGGAACAGACAAAACTTATTTTTGTCCAATATCTCTAATTGTTGCTACTATTTGCTTTGCTACTAAGAAATCATGTCCAGTCATCCCTGTATCTTTTAGGATTTTCTTTATAGTACTTTCAACTCTTTTCTTAGACTGTTTCTCTTCAAGTAAGGTCTTTGCGGAGTTGAAGTTCTCCTCAAAGGTTCCAAACATGTATTAGTATTCTACAAACTTTATCTTTTTCCCAATTATGGATATAACAAATTATCTTTACACATGCATAACATAAGAAGCTAAACAACATGCATAGCAATAAAACTAAAGAACTCATAACACATTATTTGTTCTCGAGGAAACCCTGGCCAAGGAAAAACCCCGGTGGGGATGGTACCCAAAAATATCCATTAATCAAAAGTATCTTGTTAAGGATGTTGACCCTATTAGGATTCTATTACAGCATATAGTGTATCAGTCCTGATTAAGGGACTATAGGCCTTGTTAGAAGCCTCAACCCTATTAGGAGTTGGTAGTACAAAATGTGATTACCAGATGAGTCCACTACCCAAACAAGTAATGTACAATATACACTAATTACAAAATAAGGTTAAGGTACATAACCTTATACTGCTTGCATCAATATCTCTTCACCGCTCTTTCACTATCGCTATTACATATGCATCATGTCATTACATTATTACATTTCATCTCTACTACTCTTACAATTACAATTACATTTATAAAAATAACTTTATCCAAGGGTTAACATCTAGGATGTCATCCCTTTATATTTTTAAGTCATTATTTTGATAAACAAAATAATCCCTTGACTCTTTATCAATACAATCTTCATATTCTGTCCTATCGGCTTGACACTGTCTTCGATAAAATTGTCATAACTTCTTCCGTACATGTTGTACTAACTTGCACTCTAAGATGGGTCTTCAATAGTCATCATAGAGTCTATGTTCAAGTGCACAAGCACTCAACTTACTCCAATCAACATTGCAAACAAAAACTATCTCCAGGTTCACTAGTACAAACACTGTCTCATACTTAGACAATTTTGCATTGCGCTTTGTCATACTAGCTCTCTAACCTATGCGATCTTCATGTGGATCATATGTTTCCATAATGACAACATCTATGTAATCAACTCAACCAAATTGCCAACAGTATTGTATCAAGAATTCTAATGCCTATTTTTTTTAGGACTTTTGAGATACATAGACATATTCTTCATTACTCTAACCTTATTGTTGCAAAAAATATTCAATTGATTAAGTATTGTGGAAGACCTATTAACAAGAATTTGTGGAAATTTCATGAATCTGACCATGAGGCAATACTTGACACAATAAGTGTTAGAGTTGATCTAGAAGGTTTTGTTAATATGATTTAGAACAACAGAGAGGGGGGGTGAATCAGTTGTTCTTAGGTCCTAATGTATAAAACAATCTCCAAAACTTATCCTTAAATCAGATCCAAAACCAAAACAAACTCTGTCATCACTGATTCAATAATAGAAACATCTAACAATGTAGTCCACTACCCAGCTATAACTTAACTTGCAAAACATAGCAATGTTCAGACCTAAGCATTCACACAAGTACAAACACCAAGTTTTATAGTGGAAACCCAATTTGAGAAAAACCACTTTGTAATATGCTACTATTATTTTCACTCTTCTGAAGTGAGCTCGGTAAAAATCCAACCCTATCAAAGGTTACAATACACACTGTCAAATGTGACCCAGTTAAAGGATTTCAATCACCTTGTTAAAAGTGAGCCTAGTCATAGGACTTACATACACTCCATTAGAATGAAACCTTGTTCAAAGGATTTAACATATGACTGTTAGGTCAACCTCTGTTAAAAGGATTTTGACTGTTACAATGGTTAGAAAGTAGCAGCAGTATTATCTAAAAAATATACAACTCACTTTGCAAATATCAGATCCAATTTCGTACACTAATGTTGGTTTACTAACTTTGAAACTTTTCCATTTCCATCTCTGATCTGCTCGGAACTTTTCTTCAAGTAATCACCACCATTCTCCTTCAGTCTTTTTGCTTATTCAGTCAATAAAACTTTTCTCTTCCAGCATTCTCTGTTCACCATGTACATACATATCACAATGTTCAGGTTCCCTTATATTTTCCTCAATTAGGTTAACTCATCTTTTGCCGCTCAATCTCATTCATAGATCTTAGGGTTAGGTCAGATTCATTTAACTACCTGCTTTATGTTATTCATCTCCTTTTCTAGAATCATCTCAAATCACTTAAAGATTTACAATAAAATGTTTTACAATGCATTTAATGCTTCCAAACAATCAATAAATAAAGTCAACACATTTTACATAATCCAAGAATTCAACAATGTCATCTCCAAAATTAAATTCTCTTCAAATATAAAATTGTTGATGCTCGGTCAATATTATGATTGTTCACTCGGTCTCCATGTAGAATGCTCAATCAATACTAAAACTGTCTCCTCGGCTTGTACTGTCTTCCTCGGCAATTTACTGGTGCTCAGTCGACACTATAATTTTGCTCGGCATATACTAACTTGGTCAACACTAACATCACTCAGCTTAAACATGATTTTTTCCATTCTTTGCTTGGTTAAGCCTACCAGTTTAGTCTTCAGTCTTACTAAGATAAACAATACATTATCTCATCATAGTGTAACATAGTCAAGTACACTTTGTAGTATCAAGATAACTCAACCTTTCCTTAGGTGCTATTGTTACCAACCTTGCTTAGCCCCTTAGCAACACTCAAATAGATATAGTACTTTCCTAAGTAGCAACAGTCTTACCAATTAAGGTTTGACATCAATGACAATACAACAATTGTTTCAATTCAGTTTCCAACAAGTTCTCTTGATTAATTTGGGCAATCTAGAAGAATGATTCTACAATATGGTAAAATGATTTTGACAATTTTGTGCATATCTTTGAGGTTCTCTATGTGCATATTTAGAGGCGAAATTTTGTACTTAAAAATGATAATGACATGTAATGTGCATAAATAGATGCCAAATTATGTATTAAAAAAGGGTTGCCATGTGCATATTAGATGCCAATTTTTATGTAAAAAAATGGCAAAGAGCTGTCATGTGCATGTTAGATGCCAAATTTTGTATAAAAAAGGGCAATGAGCTTCCATGTGCATATTAGAAGCTAATGTTTATGTAAAAAAAGGGCAATGAGTTATCGTGTGCATGTTAGAAGCCAAATTTTGTATATAAAAAGTGCAATGAGCTTCCATTTGCATATTATGTGCTAATTTTTATGTAAAAAAGGGCAATGAGTTGTCATGTGCATGTTAGATGCCAAATTTTGTATATAAAAGGTGTAATGGGCCTGATTTTCAAATATATTATTGAAATACATGTATTCAATCCTATCAATCCCTACCTCAAAAGAATCTGGCATTTACTTTTGAACTTTACCTTTTATTTTGTATGTTCAACAATAAATAAGTGTAAAATCTATTTAAAATTTTCTTACTTAAATATTAATTACCATCAAGAACATGTTCAGACATATCTTTAAAAAATATATGCTTTAAATTCCATAACATGTATGCGAGTACAAAATCTGAAAATATTTGTACGTACGTTCTTAAAAAAGCTCATGCCATATGAAGTAAATGGAACACATTAATTTGATAGGACAGAAAATGCCATTATTGGAATTGATTTAAGGGTTATATATTGTTATGAAAACTATTAGTGCAGGAGCACCCAATGAATCATAGAGGACCAACAAGCCAATGTCCACTTCAAGGTTTCCCAAAATAGTTCAAAGAATGGCCAGATATACCATGTATCATATTTAATGTTTTATGTTTCATGTTCCATGTTCCATGTTTCATATTTCATATTTCATATTTCATATTTCATGTTTTATATCTTTCAATCTGTTCACCGTGGGATTGAATTGTCTACTCCATTGGCTATAGTTGGCCAGGAAAACACTAGTGACAACCCCATTTTTCCCATGGAGTCCCTCGAACATTCACAAGAACACCTGACCAAAGTGTCCCTAAGGGTCACTAAGAAAATTTGGGAAGTGATCTTTCTTAGGGCATATCTCAGAGCTCGTGTGAGGTATTGATGAATCATTAGATGCTAATAGACCATGTTATGGAGCCATATAATTATCCACCTCAATTTTTGGAGATTTCCCTTCATGTTAATTTTGAATCCCTATCTTGGTTTATGTCAAAAGTTACAATGTTGCTCAATTGAAATCACAACATTGGGTATCTTTCAATCCGTTCATCGTGGGATTGAATCATCTACTCTATTATCTCTAGTTGGTCAGCTAAATGCTAGTGAAAACCCCATTTCACCTATGGAGTCCCTTGAATGTTTGCAACTACATCTGACTAAAGTGTCCCTAAGGGTCACTAAGCAACATTGGACAAAAATCTTTCTTGGGGCATATCTTGAAGCTCATGTGAGGTATCGATGAATTGTCAGGTGCTACAAGACTATGTTATAGAGGCCTAAAATTAACTATCTCATTTTTGGGAGATTCTCCTTGATTTTAATTTGGAATCCCTATCTCGGCTTATGTTAGAAGTTTCAATGTTTCTTAATTGAAATGAGAAACATTGGGTATCTTTCAATCCATTGATTATGTGATTGAATCCTCTACTCCATTAGCTTTGATGGGATGGGTAAATACTAGTGGCAACCCCATTTTTCTCACAGAGTCCCTTGAACATTTGAAAGCACAAATGACCAAAGTGTCCCTAAGGATCACTAAGAAACATTGGGCAATGATTTTTCTTTTGGCATATCTCAGAGCTCATGCAAGGTATCGACAAAACATCAAGTGCTTTAGGACTATTGAGCATTGTTTTTACATGAGACAATGGCTAGGAATTTGCATGAACAAATTCCTCTCTTGGAAGAATGATAAAATCACTCTCAAGGTTCCTTTTAGGCTAGGCCTCAACAACTTGGATAGTTCAATTGAAGATAAATGTGAAACTATTCACAAGGAGGCCTTTGTTGGTTCGATCTTTGAGGGGCTACAAAAAAAATCTTAGAACAAACAATCTTTCTCTCTTTTTTTGTATTTTTTGAATCTTTAAATGAAAGAAATATAAATTAGATTTAATCTACTGTGACTGATTTGTAATCAAAGAGAAAGGTAACAAGGATTTCAAATAAAATTACAGAAAGTAAACTAACAGACATAAACCACTGTTGCATTGCCTTGTGAATTAAAGTACCAAGAAGATGAAGAAAACCCACAAAACATAGATTTGAATAAATCACAATCAAGATTTTGCATATGCAATCATTAATGGAAATAGACACAGATGTAAGATATATCAAAATTCATCTAATCACGAAGCCACCATGAACATCCACACACATGAGACAAATTTATCTTGATGCACCAAAGAACAATCTCCTTAATAATTTGTCACAAAAAAGCAATGCAACAATGATAAATACTAGACTAATGTATTCGCATATCAAAATCACGATACAATCAATTGGCTCTTTGAAATAAAGGAATGAGCAAACACACTTTCATAAACTTCCCAAAGATAAAAGAAAATATCACACCATGATTGAAGCACCAATTGTACATTGTATTGCAAAGTAATCAACACTTATTAAATTATTTTGAATCTTTTTATAGAACTTCACCTTTTGAAAATAAGAAATTCATAGCTAGGGTTTCAGCTACGCATAAAAATAGAAATAAAATTAAATCTAAATCTTACTAGAATAAAAAATAATCTTAAAGAAACCCTAAACCACCCAGCATGAATTTAATCCACGTGCATTACAATTTCAAAGCCTAAGATGCATTAGAAAAATCAAAATTTGTTCTGGAGTTCCACCATTTTTCTTCAAATCCTTCTTCAAAACTTAGAGTTCTTCCCATTAATCCTTGTCATGGTTGCTCTTAAAGATTCCAACTAATATATATCATCAAGGCATGCAAAAATGATCCAAAATCAATCAGACTAAAAATCCATTGTAGAAGACTATAAGTTCTTGACGGTGACGGCCTAGAAATTTCAGACCGCGACCCTTACTCCGAAAAAATCACTCCTAAAAAAATGACTAAGTCAAAAGCTCTATGTTGGTCAAAATTTTGGACTTTCAGAGGGAGAACCTCCAAAAAACTTTGAAACTTTGAATTTATATCAAAACTTTCAGCATTTCAGACTTTTAGACAGAGAACCTCCATCAAACTCTGAAACTCCAAAAATCTAGCAAAACTTTCAACATTTCAGACTTTTGGACAGCGAACCTCCAGTAAACTCTGGAACTCCAAAAATCCAGCAAAACTTTTGGCATTTTAGAATTTTAGACAACGAACCTCTAGAAAACTCTAAAAATCCAGCAAAACTTTCCGCATTTCAAACTTTCAGACAATGAACCTCTAGTAAACTCCAAAACTCCAAAAATCCAGCACTAAAAAATGGTTGAGTTGAAATTCTTTGCACTTGTCAAAATTAAACACTTATTGTTCTAAGAGAATGTTTGGGTGAGCCTTTTAGAACTTCTTTGTCACTTCTTGGACTTCCAAAAATTTTAGTACTTCCATGGATGTTAGTTTCCCTTGTTATTTCTTCATAAACCTCAAAAGGTGGGCACCAAAATTCTACATGCAAAAGAAGCTGTCAGTAATGTCTTATTGAAAGCATAAAAAATATTCTAACTATCTAAGATAATTACACAAGAAAAATAACCAAAACCCTAAAGACAACAAAAAAGACCCTAAAATCTCAAAAACCAGACAAACTCTAAAACCAACCCTCTACTGGAGTTTTTCAGACTTCGAAAAATAATCAAACTTTAAAATTTCAAAAGTTTGATCTTTTGGGCACAAGGTGTAGGAAATTTTGAGGTCCTCTTCTTCTTCATATCTTCGGAGTGCAAAACTCTGAAAAGTCCAACAAACATCGAAACTCTAAAAAAAACCAGTAAATTTCTAGACAATGAAAATCCAGCACTCCCTTAGCGAAACGGTGATTAGCCTTTCAGGGTTTCAAAGGTTCCTAGACCTCCAAAACTTTGAAAGTCCAAAAAGGAGCTAAAAACAACTAAGCCTAACAAAAACTCAAACTAAAAACTAAACCCTAGAGGAAAAGGACAAGTTGGAAGGAACAAAGACCTATTGGAAAATCTAAAAAAATGCATCCAACTATCGAGAGCACCATAAGGGCCCACAATATGACTTATTGGATACCTAGCCAGGTTTACCCTAAGGACTCAAAACCACCCAAAAGGCTGAAAGACTCTAAAAAAAAGGGGGTCCCCATTAGGCCAAGTGGCCAAAATGGGGCGTGTGTTGAAGAACCACAACAAATAGCCCTGACAAAAGGAGAAATGACCAAGGTATTTATTTACCAGCAAACTTTCTCTAGAAAATGTCTTGTAATAAACTGAGCACAAGCACTATTCATGAAAACATTATTCCACCAAGTTTTCAAAATTAAAGTTCTTTTTTGTTTCATCTAGTGTGTGTATCTGTGTGTCCATCCCTTCGACACTTGGATGAAGATTTCTTGGATAAGAAACACTTGGAACCTGTTGGTAGTATTTTCAAAGTTTTAAAAGTTGCATTTTATTTCTTGCTTCTTTGGCAGTTTTCCTATTTTTTGTGCTAATTTTCCTGCAGTCTTCCTATCCCAGATGCTAAAATTGTCTGTAATACTGAAAAACCCTAGGTGCTAGGTCAAAAATGTTTCTAAATGTCCAAAAACCCTATAGAAACCTAACTGAGTTCTATTTTGCTGTTACTTTTTCAAATCACTTAAGTAAGTCTAAAGGCATGTGTGCTTTATGTCTACCACTTAGTCACCCAATCTCTAAAAGCATTTAGCATATTCCTTTTAGTCTAGCGATTCAAAAAATCCTTTGTCACGCAATCTCCTTAAGTCTAGAGAATATTCCTTTTGTTCAAGAGACTCAGCAGATGATTTCAGTCGCCAAGTTGCCAAGTGATCTTTGTGAGATCTAGCAACTGCTAGCGGCAAATATTTCAAAAGAAACTATAGTTGCTAAATCTCCATATGCAAAAGGCCTTTAGTCAGGTGATCTCTTAATAAAATGATGAAATGACCAAAGCTTCAGCAATTATGAGTCTTCTCCTTAGTCGCTAGGTCTCCACATAAAGGATGATAGTTATGTTATTTTTAGTTGCCAGGTCTCCTAGTGCTCTTGCGGTTAATGTTTTTATCCAACAACCCAGTGATTGTGGTAGTCGCGTATCCTAATAATCTCGGTGGTTATGTTATAAACATTTAGTGATCTAGCGACATGGTCATCTCCTAGTCTCACAATGTAATGGTTAAGTCATAATATTTTCAGCAACTTGGTGACAACCGCAAGATGGAGGAAGGATCAACGGTCAACATTATATCTCACAGTATAATAGAGGTTAAAAGGTCATCTAGTGACTTGGTGAATAAAGCTTTCATATAGTCTCCATATTTAACCAGGGTAAAGAGAAGTATTAAGAGACTGTGAGATATCTTCAATCACATGATCACCAAAAGATGATGGGTTAGGACAAAGGTTTTCAAAGATTAAATCTGAGCCGTTGATATAGTTGTAATTGGGCAGTGGTCGCATTATCTCCCAATTGAACCATGAGTTAAGAAAATTTGCAGCGACCATGAGAAATGCTTTGTCACCCAATCTCCACATTAAACTCAGGTTAAGAAAATCATTGAGCAACTAGAAAGTAACCTCAGTCATGTGATCACAAGATGACTAAGGGTTAAGTGTTAGCTAAGGTCAAAAAAAGAAAAAAGGATATGAATCCATTTGATGGATTTGATGACATGTTCTCTCCTAATTGGTCGAAGGATGAAATAAAGAAATAATAATTTCTCAGTGATTGTGAAATGAACTATAGTTGCTGAGTCTCCAAAAGAAATAAATCAGAGATTTTTTGCTTTCAATCGCTAGATCTCCAGAAAGGTTTTGTCTCCAGGTCTCCAAAGGAAGTCAAAGTCAAAATAAAAATGCAGAGATTAAGTGACTACCATTGATTTTGTTCTTTGTAAGTAAAGATCGAACAATTGTCTCTTAATCACTAGATAAAATTGATGTCATCCAAAAGATGTCGAGACTAAGTGACTGCTGTCAGATTAAGATCATGTGGTTATCATGAAGTTGTGAGAAGAAATGAAAATTTGAATAAAGTTCTGGCGATTAAGAGACTTCTCTGTGTAGTCTCTAAGTCTCTCAATAAGGAAATAAGGAAATGAGACTTAGGAAAGACTATAGTCACCAGATCTCGGGATAAATTTGATAAATAATAAATGTTTTAGCGACTGTGAGGAAACTATCATCGCTGAGTCTTCGAATGCATAAAATTAAAAGTAAAAGGACTTAAGCTAGACTGTCAGATTAAGATCTAACGGTAGTCACTGAATCTCAAGAAAGAATCATAAAAGGTAAAGTTATCCAGTGACCTAGAGATTTCATTTTGGTCTCTTAATCTCTGAAGAATATGAAAAAGTGCCAAGCCTTTTAGCGACTATGATTAAATGTGTAGTTGCCAGGTTGCCAGAAAATCCAATTTGATTACCTATCATTGTCTCATCTTATGGCTAGTGAATTAAAGTTTAGTGCATGCTGAGTAATGGTGGAAGTGACATACAGAGTTCAAAGTCTCAAAAGGGAACTCATATTCAATTTTTTGAAATAAATACAGCTAATTTTCACTTATTCTAAAAATTACCAAGCCTTCCGGAGAGCTAGAGCTAGAGAACTACAAGAATTTGTGAGTCTTTTGGTGATTAAGCAGTTCAGTGAATTTTAGAATTTTCAAAAGAGTTCACAATTGTAATCAAAATGAGTCAGTCTTCAACTAGTGGAGCTTCCATGAGCAAGCGATCCAATGAAAAACATAAAGAAAGCTTCTCAGATGAGTTTCTCACTCTACTACCTAGGTCATCGCAAAATAAAAAGGTTAGTGATGAACTCTTTGATGATGACCTATCTTATTGTAGAGATGCAAAGGCTGGCGATGTGTCTGGGATGTGCCTCTTTAGGTATTTTTACAAGAATGTTGATAGTCCAGTGCTTGTGTCAAACCCTTGGACCTCCGGACTAGCCAGATTGATAGTACCTGATGTTTTTATAGATGTAGACTTACTCATTGCTTTGGCTAAAAAATATGACCCTTTATCAAAGACAATTAGGAGAGAGGATGGCTTGGCTCTGGTCACATTTGACAGAAATTCATTTATGAGGGATTTTGGTATCCATATTCCCATGGCCATAGAAATCAATTTACAAGCCCAGGCCAATAGGTATACTCACGAATCTATCTTTGTGTCAAAGGAGATTCAAAGCCATGTTCCATGAGCCATCAGGAACTACATTGCACCAATGGCTGGGACAACCCCTTACTTTTACAAAGACTTACACTTCTATGTCAAGTATATTGCTTATGGTTTATATAGAGTGCTAGGAGTAGATGGTGGATCAGAAAGAATTACATCTGACATCTTGATGATGGTGTTAGACTCACAGAAAATGCACACAAGAAAAGGATATGACTACATTGGGTATGTCATTAACAGAATGCATGAGGGTTTGGAGGCAATAAGAAAGAGGGAAGCCTCTCTGAGGTTTTTACATTACTCATTATTAAAGCATTTCATTTTGTTCTACAATTACAACATTATGGATTTCGATAACCTATAGCTTTAGATTATTTGGAATGGTCAACCCAACCTAGTACGGTTGTGGATAGGAGCCTGGAGCCCTACTTACCCTAATTGTGATTTCTCTGCTATTCAAAATTGGATGGTGCGGCCTATCTTGATCAGCCTAGGGTTAAATTTTTCAAGGCTACCAATTAAGGCTCTACAACTACTAAGGCCTTGACAATTTGTTGATAAGTGGCCTAAAGATCACAACTAGCGAGACTTCTATTATGAGAAGAATTACATAATAATAAGAGTTTATGGATGCCCCCAGCCACCCCATGTTCTACCATTTTTTGTTCCTCTAATAATTTCCTTCTTAGAAATTATTTGGCAGCTCATGCTGACTAACAAAGAACACTTGGCCCCCCATAGGAAGGGAACATTTACCCCAAGGCATTTTAGAGTATGCAACTTCACCATTGGGAAGAATGCATTCAGTAAATTGAATGATTGGATAGGTCAGTATAAAATGAATGCTGATGTACCAAGGTATGTTGGTATAGATAACTTCATTTCAATGGCTAGGAAATATTACACTCCTTCCATTCCAACAATTAATAGATATGAGGAGTTTCCAGAGGAGGACATCATCAGAAACATCAGTGAGGAGGATAAGATAGAAAGGATAACAGCATAATTCAATGAATTGTTGAGACTTGAAAAATTGATTAAAGAAAAGGCACTGTCCTTTGGGGGTTCCTACCCTACAGTTCCTTATCTACAAAGGCTAGATATGATGATGAACAATTTCCACACATTGGTTAACTCAATTGAGGACCAAATAGATGAAAAAGCAAGGGAAATGGAGAAATACTCAGAATCAGACTACGAGGATAGTGATGGAGGCTATCCAGTGTATAGTCCTCCTACTTTCGAACAAGGGTCTCCTATTAGGCAAGAAGGAGAAGAAAATGTAATAATGGACCTAATAGAGCTTCCTAGCTCTCAGGATACTAATGAGCCTCCTCTTAAGAAGTAGAAATTACAAATAGGAGAATCTTCACAGGCAAGGATCCCTAAGAAGGAGACAGATTAAAGGATATCTTTCTAGGAGATAGAGCCCATGATCATAGATTCAAGAAAAAGATCAGAGAAGATAAAAGAAAATAGAAAATGGTAACATAAGAAGTTGAGTTGCCCTTGGACTTAGGTAGAGATGAGAGGATATTAGAACAAGAAACTTTCTTAAAGGATGATAATTTCATCAAATCACAAGAATTCAAAAACTTCTTAGTATGGCTCAAGAAATAATAGGTTGCATCTACTTTGAAAATCACATAGGAGGGGCAAGTACCTAATGAGGCAGTCTAGGTTTTGAAAGAGTATGATCCTGAGTCTGAAACCATAACTCCCGAGGAAGATAGGCAACTAGTAAAGGCCAGAAAAATGTTGCTTGTACTAGGTTGGGACCTAGCTTCAGCTTTTGTGATTGACTAGATGAGGAAGCAAGATAATGTTAACTTGATTTCAAAAACCCAAGTGGGGGATTTGATAAAAGGGTTTGGATATAGCCCTAAGAGTTAGGCATTGGCCATGTGGAGCCTCTATCCAAAGGATCAAAAACCTTCCCTATTGAATATCCAAGAGAAGATGGATGGTGACAAAATTGTGTGGTCAATCCACAACACTGGAGATCTTGAGATCTCACAGGTGCTAACTCATTTTTCTAGGTTAAATGAAGAAAAAACCAAGCAACTATCTGATAGGCACCAAAAACTTTTTGAGGATTATAGTGCTTTGGTAAGGGATAGAGAAGTATGAATAATGAAAGAGAAAGAATTAGAGAAATGTGTAGAGGACTTGCAACTACAGATCTTCAACATGCCTACAGTTGCCCCTGCACCACTAGAGAAGCTTGTACTACCAAAAGTTCAAAATGTAAATGAAGAGGAAGCTTTTACAACAAAAGAGAAAGTGGACAAAGAAAAGACTGAGGTTGTTGTGCAATCCTTGTTAAAAATCTTGCAACATAGGATAGAATTTTTGAAGGACAAGATAGATGCATTTTACACTGCATATAATAAGTTGCCTAGTTTACAAAGTGAGGTGAATAATTTTGTTTCTATTTTGAGTACTTTTCATTCAACTTGGTCAACAAGGGAATCACTGTTTGAAAGACTAGTAGCAGTGCAGTCTCTAAGGAATGACATCCTAGAACTAGTTTCGCAAGTAGGAGCTAAAATTGCAAAGATTGGTGTTGCTTCATGTTTCTTTAAGGGTAAGGCCAATCAAATTGATGCAAAAATGGAAATGTTTGGACCTGGTTTCAATAGGTTCATTCCTCAAGTCAGAATAGAGGAAGGAGAAGTAAAGAATTTGGATACATAGAGGTTAGATTTTGATCTCTTACTACCTAAGAAGGAGGTTTTCCTTAAAGATAGCAATGAGGTTGATATAGATCATTTCAACACAGTTCTGGATGAAGATTTCAAGGTAGAGATGGACTTCAACAAGTTCATCACAGATATAAGGCAAATTGTTGATACAAGATTGGAAAGATAGAAGAAACAAATACAAAGCATTCAGCAGTTTCCATGGCCCACAGAGGAACAGGTTACTACATGGGACAATATGACAAATCCCAAGATAAGTAAGCCTGTAATAGATGACCTTGATGATTTTGAAGTTGAATGAGCTCTAGAAATGCACCTGACCTATGAGCACAGGGAGAGAAACTGTTTAAACAAAGGATAATGTAAGTTAGCTAGTAGGCAATCATCATTCACATAACAAACTTCAGAAATTGCATATGAATACCTACAGACAAAGGTGTAGCTCAAATGTACATTCAACATAGGAAGAAACAACTTCTGGTGCTACTTTCCCTTTTTTCTGTTGAAGGTTTTAACTCTTTTGTATTCTATTGTAAGTCACTATCAGAGCCACCTGTAGCTTGTTGCATCCTTTTCTCAAGGATCCCAAGGTGGTCTCTCTATATATAGAAAATATAAACTCACACCAAAGGGTGATGAAAGACTTGTTGTCATAGGAGCTTATAGATTTAGTTTTTTATTCTCAAGAATCCATCTTTTATGAATGTACTGATACAGGAAGTTGATCAATAAAATATACTAAATTTCCATCTATATCTCTTATTGTCTTCATATATGATTTTGATTTCTCTATGTGTTTAAATTTGCAAGGAATTTTAGATACATCTTTCCACAAGGTAGATAGTGGGGTTGAAACTTGAGTTCCTTTCAAGGGAGGGATAAATCTTGAGTGAGGTCTCTGAGATTTAAATATTCATATGTGAATTAGATGATATGATTCATGCACAAGAGGGTAATTTGTAAGGCATTTTATCTGGGGTTTGGGTGTGTTTGATTTGAGAGATTTTCTATAGATGTGCATTTATTGACTCTGATGCCCTAGGATTTGGCACTGGTCTATGCTTATTTTGTAGTTGTTTTCATCATCAATCAAATTAAAATTATTTACTTTAAATTGTATTTTTTATATGGTTAGATCTGTATCAAGTATACAGGTCATAATTGTGATATTTGAAGAATTCAATCTTGAGAGGTAATACCCACATGAAGCTTTAAGCTCAAAGAGAAGAAGAATTTTAAATCCTTAGTACCTTAGTGTTGATTATTATTGATGTATCTATTGGGACTACTAGAGTTATAAATCAGAGTTTTATGATTAAGTTTTGATCATCTACAATTTTGAGCACTAACAGAACCAATCTTTTCTTACTGTCATAAACTTCTACATTCTCCTTCTATTCAGGTGTTCATAGCCTTGGTAGAGGTTGCTAGAGTCACCCTTCTCTATCTTCTGACATGATATAAGAATCTTTTATTGTTTAGAGGGCTGTTTTAGAGTCAAACATTATTTACATGGAAGGTGACTTTCTTGATCCATTATGCTCTGAATATTGTCATTTCTTCAATTATCTTCATTTCAGCACTTTTGGTGCACTAAGGCAGTGCTTAGGCTATGCTACCTTAGTATTTGCATTTCTAATTTTTTCCTTTTCTTCTTTTTTTTCTTTGGAAACCTAGGATGTGATTAGGTTGTTCCACCCAATCATTTGAATTTGGCATTTTCGCGTTGACTTTATCTTTATGCATTCCTCCTTTTGGTTTTGTCTCTTAAAGTCAAGATATAGATGGAGAAGGGTTCTGAGATCTAAAGTCACCCATAACAAAAAAACTCCAATCAACTCCAACTGATACTTACCCAAGAAACCAACAACCATAATATCATGTTTAAAGTGTGTAATGTGTTGAGGATGATTGACTTTGAGCATCAACTTGATCGCCAGTGAAAGGTATCACTATTCATAATCCATGTATATAGTTTCTTGCAAAATAAATTATTTTTACTAAGAAATACCTCTACCTCCTATGAAAGACCACTTGGG
Organism: Chamaecyparis obtusa; assembly: GCA_027943335.1. Lineage (NCBI taxonomy): Eukaryota > Viridiplantae > Streptophyta > Pinopsida > Cupressales > Cupressaceae > Chamaecyparis > Chamaecyparis obtusa. The sequence continues at coordinate 868,701 of BSBK01000056.1, read as the reverse complement.
ATGGACCTCTTTCCATGAATAGCCCTGACAAAAATTGCTTTTCCCCATATTGGAAAACAAAAAAGAAAAGCAAGAAGGAACGAAACTGACACACTGACAAAACAAAACTAACCACTAAGAAAAAAGGGAAACTAACTAAAACCTACCTAATTAGAACTAAAGTTAAATTATATACAAAAAACTTAGAACAACAAGCATATGAGTTTCTTATTAATTAATTTTTCTTTCCATGTAGTGCAATAATGCACCCTGTATAGTTCTAAAGAATGCAAACTCATCTTTGTACTTAGAAAAATAAAATCTCGACAAATTTTGTTCAAATTCTAGGTACAAATTACACAAAATCAAAAGTTGTGGCAACTCTCCATAATCATGATTAATCCACAAACAATTTTTTTCACCTTTATCATACTCAAACTAAAAATCATCAAAAAGCAATGGATAATGGACATATACAACCTAGTTTAGTGAGTTCCCAACCATGGGCATATACTCACTCGATGTGATTTCTTCTTTTGGAGGTCTTAGCTCATGGTACACAAATCCATCCTCCTCAAGTGCATGCACACCATAAGAAAACATATGCATTAGTGATGTATTATACATATCATTACAACAAGGTTCAAAAGGGAAAGCATCCAGACTATGATCCTTGTTATAATTGTCATTAGTCCTAAATAATAACTCATCACATTTGACCTCATTATGACTAATAATTTCACTCATAAGCATGTCTTCAAAATTGCAAGAATCGTTAGTATCAAAATTCAAATCATTTTCTCCCTCATGCCTCAAAGAAACACATTCAAAATCGTACTTACCTTCTAAGTGTAATACCCCAAAAATGGGCTATAAGTTCATTAACCTCCTATATCATCAAATCATATGAAATCGACATCAAAGTCCTAATCTAAGGCACATCTAAACATCATCAAATCTAATTGATTATCTTAAATTTTGCATCGGAGAATATTCCTAGTAATATTCCTAATTATCTTAATTATCTTTAATTTTATAATTATTTGGCAATAAATCACATTTATCCTAAAGTTTGATTAATTGAATATTTTCATATTTAATTAATTAGATTTAATATTTGCCACTTAATTGTGTAATTAAATTTAATTATATCTATTATTAATTGTATTATTTAATTTTGACAATAAATCTAATATCATATGAATAATTGATTAAATTCTTATTTAATTAATCAAAGCAAGTTGTCATTATTTAATAATATAGTTTTTAATAAAATTTTGATTAAATAATTGATTAACCCATAAATCAATTGTTTTATTTTTAAAAGCAGTTAAGTTGGAAATAAATCACTTTATTATTAAATTAATTCATAAATAAAACATGCACAATCATAAAAGCAAACAACTATCAATTATCAATTAAAGCTAAACTCTATTTTGAGTTAAAACTTAGCTTTTGCATGTTTTTGTGAGTTAATTATCTTTTATTTAAAAATAACTCAAAAATCAAGTTGAGTTATTTGAGTGATTTATAGCTTTTTCCCATGCACCTCCAAAGCCCTAGATTTCTATAAATTAAAGGCTCAGCTCTTCACAAATCATCTCATATTTTGCACAATCACGCTGGAGAATTGGAATTGAAGAATCAAAGCTCTTGCGAATCGACATCTTTGTGAGATCAATTTTATTTTTGCATTCATATTACATATCATTGTTAGATTCATAGCATATCAGTTTTCAATAGCATTCATATCATATCAGTTTTTATCATTCTTATTGCATAGAAAATATAAAAAATATAGATTAATTGCATTTATTCCATATCTAGAATTGCATTCAAATCCTTCATTTAGGTGTCGTCTAGGTCACTGATCTCGATTACAATCTGAGAACATTAATCTCGCACCTATTAGAAGGCAGTAAATCGCTTGGTTAGATAGCTTTCAATTTTGCACGATTTTGATTATCACTAACCTCTACTGTTTTACTGAGTGTTGTGTTTACAGATCAGGTACAATTTTCACACACACATTTCTGGCGTCCACCGTGGGGCAACCCACCTTTGCATGCTGGTTTTGATTTTTTTGGGAGCTAAAACCCCAAAGTTTCAAAGATTTAATTTTATCTTCCAAACGGCTTGTAATTTTGGTCTGAAATTTGTTTTGCAGGTTGGTGACATGTCAGGAAAGCTACAGTAAAAAATTTAGAATTTTCTGAGATGTTTTGAATTTTTAATAATTTTTTCTTGAAATTCCGGAAAAAATTAATATCTAACGCAAATTAGCATATTTTTCAAAAAAATTTATATTTTCGGAAAGCTCTTTAAATTCTATAGGGGGTCCATTCTTTGTGTTTTAAATTTGGACATGATATCATAGCTCAAATAGTCAATTTACAAAAACTGGTCTGTTTTGATAAAATGGGTCTCTAGGGCACAAATGAAGAGGTTTTTCTAAAATTTTTGCATTTTTGGAAAGCTCTCTATTTTTTAGTAGGGGTCTCTATTCTGAATTTCTATTTTTGTGGCCAAAATCATATCAAAAAAAATTAGATCTTGTTGACTAGGTCAAATGCAAAAAAAAAAAAAAGTTTTGTGATGGGTATGCACTTATTTTTTTTTACATGGTTCAATGAATGATATGAGTTGTCATTTGGGTTGATTGCTGGTTATTATTACTGATAATAATTGATTTTTAGAGCTAACCCTATGGTTTTCATAAGTTGAATATATTTTGCATATCTTGTTTGCTTGTTTGCTTGTTGGAGAGTTCGTCACTTGCTTGCATGGAAAAGCTCAACAAAAATTGCTAAAAATCAAGTAAAATCTACTAAGCGCGTTGCAAGGATCTCAGGTATTCTCCTTCATCTAATAATATTTTGATTTGGGACTTAAAATAAATCTCTTATGTGTCAAGCTTGTGTGCATCTTTTCATGCTTTTGATCTATTTCTACACACTTGCATAATTGATACTAGGTTGTGAACCATTAAGGATTCATTAAGTAGTCTTAGAATACTTGTGATTGATCTTGATTGCTATCTTGGGTTATTGGACTCGCTAATCCGCCGGCCCCTCATTTCCACCTCGTGGTTGCAATCTCAGCGCCATAAAGGGGAGGGGTCAACAGGACAGAAGCGTTAAATGTTCCACTTGGCAACCCTTTTGTGCTTTTAGGAACTCCCTTGTTTTCTAAGTTGTGGACTCATTTTTAGCTTGTGTGAGGTGTTAAGTGTTCCACCTTGTGGACTCATCTCATATTCGCTTTAAACGTTAAGTGTTCCTCTTTCTACTTTTTGGATGTTTTTGGTAGATTTGCTTTCGGAACATACATCTGTGCTCACATAATAATTAGGCCCTATGAACACTATTTGTGATTCTTGAGAGATTGGATTCCTAGCGAAATCCTTCTTGACGATAGAATCCTTGTAGGTAGGGAGGATACTTAGTGCGTTTCACATTCAACTTAGTTAGTGAGTCTTCTCTTATTGATCGACACATTCTCTCTCCGGAGAGGTTGATAGATCACGTGGGGTTGATATCACGAGCTTTGGTGAATCAAAATTGGTTAGTGCGTCTTCTCTTATTGATTGATACATTCTCTCCCCGGAGAGGTTGATAGATCACGTGGAGTTGATATCACAGACCTTGGTGGAACAAAACTTTGTCTTAGCGTGTCGGATTAATCTGCTTGCTTTGTTTGGGTTAAAAGTGAAGAGGTGTCAAAACCTTGAATCTGGAGCCAAGTCCCCTTGTGGTATACTATTGTGAGTCATCTTTAGAGAGGGTTAACCGTAGCGGACAATCCCTTCACAGGGCAAACTACATTGACGGAACCTCAAGCGGTAATAGCCATTTTCGCCATGGTAGTGACAACCGCTATATAAATGTCCTTGTGGAAGAAATCTCCATGGGTATGGTTCATTGTTGGGTTGTCAGATCTCCCTAGCAGCTCTTGAAGATTAAGTTCTCGGACTGTGTCAAAACCCTGGTGCACCGGGATTGGAGTTCACCCCTTTGAATCATAAAAGTTGCAGAGTCAAACCATTACTAAAAACCCTAGAGAGGCTAATTTTTCATTCTCAGGTATATGTGTGTTATTGCAAAACTTTTCAGAACATACACAATTAGTACTCTCAGGGATTAGCACAATTTGGTCACTTGATTGTTCATGCGCAAGGTTGCTTTTGCCCTTGTTCATTATTTTCAGACATGCTTGGAATCAATGCTTACTGTTCTGCATGCTTATTTATCTACTTGGCTATTAAAAATGATCAAATCTGGTATAACCTTCAAAATTTGGATAGTACAATTTGCAAACAATCCAAAATTGAAAACCTTAAATTTTGCAAAAATTGACGTAAAGTTCTTTCTGGAGTCAAAAGTCATTTCAAGAAGTCAAAAGTCATACGAGTTTTGTCAAGTGTCATTTCAGTATTACCCAACTGTCGTATGAGTTTAGCAACTGTCGTTTCATAGACTACCCAGTGTCGTACGAGTCTGCAGAGTGTCGTTTGAAAAAATTTGAGAAAGTTGTCAGAAATTGTCAAATTGCAAGATATCCAATGTTTCCAGCCTAGTTCCAGAATCTGTCAAAAATATCATTGTGTCAGGAATAGAGCAATAGCTATTGAGAATCAGTACACATGTCTCAAAGAAACAGTACACATGAGGAAGAAATTCTGATCGCCACTATGATGAAGCAGCTGCAAGCTATGCAAGTCCAGCTTGACAAACTTGAGAAAGAAAAGGAACCTCTATACTCTTTTCCATTTAATAAAGACTTGTACATGTCACCATGCCCCCGAAAAAAATTTGAGCAATATGATACCTCTTCCACAGAGAGTGACACATCCAGCTTTGAAGACTATGATGACTATGATGACAGAAAATGTAATGATACCTATGACACCTCTATTCCTAAGAGTCCTCCTCATCGTTCATTCCTGCTTACTACAAATGGGCCGTCACATTGGATAGATCGTGATGGTGATCCATATGATTCTGATTTTGAAAGAGATTTTGATGGCTTTTGTGGACAATACCTTGATGATGATCCATCTACTACTGCTGAGGACTATAAAATACATCGTGCTAGCTTGAAACGTCAATACTATAAGGATCTCTCCTCTCAGAACTCTCCAGCTGAAAATAAAGATTACACTCTCAAGCAAGATCATGTTAATGTTGGACCTTTGTCTTGTGATGGTTCCCTTCCATCCCCTACTTCCTCCAATACCCATACATTTCCTAAAGCTTCCGAGTCTTTCAAATCTTTCACAGAACCTTCATCTGACACAAGCCCTGCTAATTTTCATGTGGTTCCCTATAGTTATCCTCCAGGGCTACCCCTTAAAGAAACTCAAGCTAACCTTCACTTGGCTGCAAATACTTTCAATAATGATAAACCTAAAGAGCCTAAGCCTTCATATGCTATAATGCCTACTTCAGCTAGTCCTTCACCATCTCTTCCAAAGTCATCCATACAATCCCAACATGCTTCCTTGTCCTTAGAAGTGGCTCCATGTCAAGAGGACTCTAAAAATGATAAAGAAAAGAACATAAAGAAATATCAAGATCAAGAACCCTCCATGTCATCCACTCCTTTTCCCGATGTCTCTTATCCGCTTCATGGTTCTTTTGATCCTATACACCCTTTTTCATGCATTCCACCATGTCTTAAGTCTTCTCTTAAGCAAGATCAAGCTACTACTTACACTAATGAGCTTATTGACAATCAAAATAACCTTACTACACTTGCGCTTTCCAAAGATGATACTTCCGTTAAGGTTGGTAAAAATGGTGTTCCTTCCAATGTTAAGCCTATTGAAAATCAAAAGAAAAATTATGCACTTGTGCTATCCAAAGATCCTTGTCAAGATCAAAGTCTTCCATCTTCTTGTTCTACCACTCCATGTTCACTTCCACTTTCTACTCTTCCTAAGTCTTTGCAAGCTTTGAACAATCCTATTAAAGAAGGTGCTCATATTCAAGATGTCCATGATCCTATTGAAAATCCTAATGCTCACTCTAAAGATGCTGATATCCTTGGTTGTCATATAGATGATGATGAACTTATTGATTATCTTTTTGCATCTTCCACTTCCATCCTTGGACCTCTTCCACCACTACTAAGGGCTTCATGCCTTCCTTCCATCTTGGGTCCTTATGTCCCTTCACTTTCCCCTCCTAGCTCTCTTGATTTGCCATCCATCTTAGGTCCTTACATACCTCCATCTCCCATCTTTCCTCAAGATCAACATAGATGCATACTCTTGAATCCTTTTCATCCACCCACCCATCTAAACCAGTCATATCCTCCCTTTTCCTCAAGTCCCAAGTCCTTTGGAAGTAACTTGAATGTTCAATACAAGAAAAAGAAGCAATACAAGAATCCATCAAAAAAAGATCACCATGTCTCCTCTAATAGACATGGAAGCATAAAGTCAAAAGAGATATCTAAGAAAAAAATTACAAGACAAGTATGGGTTCCAAAATCCATCATTGAAGATATTATCTCTAAATCATCAAAAGGAAATAAAAAGCCTACGACTATATGGATTCCAAAGTCTCTCTTGAAAGAGTCTGGTGTTGAAGAAAAAGTGAAATTGACATTCAAGCTTCCAAAGGCTTCCACTACATCTCCTTCCAAAAATATTCTTCCATTTCATACGCCCAAACCTCAACCTCTGCTATCCATTCACCATATTCCTTCACGTATTCCTTCATTCATGATTCCTCCATCCTCTCACCACCCTTCAAGGTATGTGTTGACATTGATCTTGCCTTCCTTTCCACCTACCCTTTTACAATCCTTCCATGCATTAACCTTCTACCTTCTATCCTTTTTCCTCATTTGCCTATTCCTCCTATCTTCCAACCTCACTCGCTTTACATAAAACCCTATCCTCCATTTTTCTCTTCCATGTTCCTTTCCCTATCAGCATCTTTGAGCACATCATTTTGAATCCTTGGCATATCATGGTTTATCCTTTCAAGGAGCATTATCTAAAAAGCTTGCCTTCTTCCAAAAATAAGATATGAAAAATAAAAAAAAATTGAAAATGTGCCCTGGTGAAAACCTGGAAACAGGCGCCTTGGTAGCAAAAGTAAAGAGAAATAAATTCATCCTATGGTGAAAACCACTTCCTTGTGGCACCTTGGATAAGTACCATGATGAAAACCTGGCAATCAGGCATCATGCATAGTTCTTCTACATATTTCATCCATTTCATCTTCTCTCTTTGATCTTGACAATGTTGATCTATACACGAACATTTGGATATTTTGTGAGCTATTTTACGGTGATCTTGCTTTCATTCCTTCCATGTTTAGCCTTCATATCCATCTTCCTCCATTCATTTTCACCTATCGATATCCTTTTCCCCTTTGGTCTTGATCTAATAAAAAAAGAAAAAAAGAGTAAAACAAAGTGCTATGAAGCCTCTTGACATGTCTACTCCTTTGGATTGCATCCTTTCCTGCTCTTGCATTATGATTTTGTGCTTATCCTATGCTAGCCTTTCATTTCTTGTCCAAATGCACTTTACATGACAATTTTTCCCTAGCTTGGGTATTCTTGAGGAGTTTCCCCTTGAGGATTTCTTCCCTTCATTTTCCTTCATTCTCTTATCTTCCATCTCTTCCACCAGCTTGCTAATCCCTCTTGTTCTCCACCTTGCTAGACATTGGGACTGCACGATATGATCTTGCTTGGGAGTTTGCAAATGGAAAAAGATGCTATCAAGTATACCAAGTATCAGAACAATTATCAAAATTAGTATCAGAATCAGTATCAGAACTAGTATCAGAACAAGCATCAGAACAAGCATCAGAACTAGTATCAGAACAATTATCAGAACAATTATCAAAACAATTATCAAAACAAGTATCAAATCAAGTATCAGAACACCTATTAGGGCTACACCTTTCGCTTTAGTTTATGGGTCTGAAGCGGTATTTCCTATTGAGGTTGAAATCCCATCACTCAGAATCAAAATGCATGGACTTGTCACTGATGAAGACTACAGAGTGTCGAGGTTACAAGAACTTGAACTACTAGATGAGTGCAGACAAACAGCGTATGATCATCTCAGAGTGTATCAGAAAAGAATGTCTAGAGGCTACAACAAGAAAGTCAGACATAGAGAATTTCAGGTTGGCGATTTAGTGTTGAGAGAAAATCTTAAAAATCAATCACATCGAGAATGCAAGGGGAAGTTCAAACCCAACTGGCTGGGTCCCTTTGTAATCACTGCTACTTTTGGCTCTGGTGCCTATCAACTCTCAACAACTAAAGGAGAACAGCTCTGAGAACCAATCAACATTCTCCATCTGAAGAAATTCTACGCTTAAGGCATTCAGTGCTTGGTAAATGTCCTGAAAAAATGAACATCTTGGTGAAAACCTAGCAATAGGCGCCTTGATGATTCACAAAAAAATCAAAAAAAACAAAAGTACAAAAAAATTGAAAAAATGAAAAATACAAAAAAAATGAAAAAATACAAAAAAAAAAAAATGAAAAAAGAAAGAAACAGTGCCTTGGTGAAAACCTGGAAACAGGCACCTCGGTAGCAAAAATAGAATCTCTACCAAGATGGTGAAAACTCAGCCAACGGGCACCACTTGTTCCAAAATGCTCCATCTATCAGCACAATCTTGGTCTTTCCCAGCTTTCAGTCTTGCTTTAGTTTGTACATATCTCCCGGTTTGTTCCTGCATTTCCAGTTTTCAATAAGTCGGCCTGTACACCAACCAGCTCAAGCGTTTGCATCCTATCAATGTTCACACTTGGGGGCAATCAATGTCATATCCTATGGTCTCCCATGTATCTTAGACGTGTCATATCCACTCAGAGTCCTTTGAAGCTTCAAGTTGAGTCAGTCAGTCAGTCTCGTCTCCAGAAAGGATTTTGCATCAACAACAATCAAACATCAAAACTCAACTGAAAACAATCTGTGCTTTTCATGCTTTTATCTCCTTGTAGGCTTACTGATTCGCATTGAGATTTTTGCATATTGTGTCCCTTCGAGCTCTTCGATGATGTCTTTTATAGGATTTAGAGAGTGATGACTGGGGGCATAATCTTTTCTTTGTCTTCTGCTTGTATGTGAAAATCTAACAGCTTTGGAAATTCTGGATTGAAATGGTGTCCGACTGTAAGAGCCTCTATCTCGAATTGGATGGCCATGCGTACCTCGACCATTGATACCCAAAAAATTCAAGGACGTTTGATCTAACTATTATCTTTTTGAAGTAAATTATTTCTCCTACTGTGAAACGCGCTCTTGCCTAAGGAGGTGAACGATAAAGGGTCAGTACGGGTAATTCACATTGGATTTAGAATGATCTCTTGACTGTTTGATGTGTTTGCAACGCAAGGCGTACTCAGGTCATCATGATGTGTATGTTTTGATGCTTGTACAAATTGCTATATCAAAATGGACATGATATTCAGGTCATCCTGGTGTTTGTGCCTTGATGCTTATATTTAATCCAACATTTTGAAAATAAAGTCAATATTCATATATCCATGGTTGTTGTCCAGTGGGTGTTGTATTGATTCTTGCGCATACAAATCGATATTCATATGTCTATGGTTTCATGGCTATTGGGCATTGTATTGATTTATCCGGTTACCTAGAAGTTCAATGATGATAACAAATCGACACATGATCAGTGACTAGGTCCTAGGTCTTAGGTTGCATTTCATTTTGCATGTCTCATTGCATTTTGCATGTTTACATGATCTCACAATGATTAAACGAACTTCAATGCTTAAATGATTCTTCAAATCGCATCTTCAAGTCTAACAAGAGCTAAATCTCACACGAAGGTTCCTCCAATGAAATAGCAAGTAGAATCCTTTTTCGGGATCAAAATTCAAATTTGAGATCATTTATCTTATTCACTACTTGCATAATCAACCTTCAATCATCACAGAAATCCAATATTCAACTTAACTGATTATCTTACATCAAACTATCAAAATTTCAACTTGGTCAACCATGATCAACTCATGGGCAAACCTAGTCAAACTTGGTCTTTTTGGACCTCCAAACGATGCAGAATGCGTTCTCGGACGTAAATAACCACTTCTCAAATCAATTAACATGCTTCTAAACTATAATGCTAACTTTTCTTGTCAGATTTCAATTTTAATCCCGAAGGGGGCATGGTATTGTACATCATTCAAAGTCTGTAAATCAAATTCTATCGATCAAATCTATCAATATCTTTCATCAGTGATCAAGACAACAATCACGTCTAGTCACTGATTCATCAAAAGTCCTCATCGCTCAGGGCAAATCTATCATCACTTGGGGCATATCAGATTCATCGATCCATATCAATCTGATATTCTCTTAATCTTGTAATCTGTATCAGTTTTTGCAACCATCAGATCATAGTGTTATTTCCTTGGTTCTTCGGCAACTAAAGGATTCGGATGTGATACCTGCTAGTTCTGCTAAGACAATCGAGTCTAGAACGGGTCACTCACTTCTTATCAATCCTAAGGTTTAGAATCAGGCATTTTGACACTTTTTCGCAATAATAGGTTCATTTGCTTCTACAGTGAACATTATCTTTGGTCATTCAAGACCTATTATCTCCATATCAATTCAATATCAATCAACTCCTATCTCAATATCTTTCAATCGGTTTCTATCTTGAGATCGGTTTATCTTTTGAATCAGTTTCATATCTTTATCAAACACAGACTATCTTTGAACCACTGCGCTTCACACAGTAATTCAAAGAGGGGCAAAATGTAATACCCCAAAAATGGGCTATAAGTTCATTAACCTCCTATATCATCAAATCATATGAAATCGACATCAAAGTCCTAATCTAAGGCACATCTAAACATCATCAAATCTAATTGATTATCTTAAATTTTGCATCGGAGAATATTCCTAGTAATATTTCTAATTATCTTAATTATCTTTAATTTTATAATTATTTGGCAATAAATCACATTTATCCTAAAGTTTGATTAATTGAATATTTTCATATTTAATTAATTAGATTTAATATTTGCCACTTAATTGTGTAATTAAATTTAATTATATCTATTATTAATTGTATTATTTAATTTTGACAATAAATCTAATATCATATGAATAATTGATTAAATTCTTATTTAATTAATCAAAGCAAGTTGTCATTATTTAATAATATAGTTTTTAATAAAATTTTGATTAAATAATTGATTAACCCATAAATCAATTGTTTTATTTTTAAAAGCAGTTAAGTTGGAAATAAATCACTTTATTATTAAATTAATTCATAAATAAAACATGCACAATCATAAAAGCAAACAACTATCAATTATCAATTAAAGCTAAACTCTATTTTGAGTTAAAACTTAGCTTTTGCATGTTTTTGTGAGTTAATTATCTTTTATTTAAAAATAACTCAAAAATCAAGTTGAGTTATTTGAGTGATTTATAGCTTTTTCCCATGCACCTCCAAAGCCCTGGATTTCTATAAATTAAAGGCTCAGCTCTTCACAAATCATCTTATATTTTGCACAATCACGCTGGAGAATTGGAATTGAAGAATCAAAGCTCTTGCGAATCGACATCTTTGTGAGATCAATTTTATTTTTGCATTCATATTACATATCATTGTTAGATTCATAGCATATCAGTTTTCAATAGCATTCATATCATATCAGTTTTTATCATTCTTATTGCATAGAAAATATAAAAAATATAGATTAATTGCATTTATTCCATATCTAGAATTGCATTCAAATCCTTCATTTAGGTGTCGTCTAGGTCACTGATCTCGATTACAATCTGAGAACATTAATCTCGCACCTATTAGAAGGCAGTAAATTGCTTGGTTAGATAGCTTTCAATTTTGCACGATTTTGATTATCACTAACCTCTAATGTTTTACTGAGTGTTGTGTTTACAGATCAGGTACAATTTTCACACACACACTAAGGTGATCTCCCAAGCTAACAAGAATTTGGGACAACTTACCTCTGAATGTATCTCAAATGGATGAATCCTACATGAATTGGCTACTGCAAGGTTTGATATATGCATGTAATACCCATAAATGGATATTTCATTACTCAAACATGATACCAAATCAAGTACTTTGTCTACCTCCTCTGATGACAAAAAATGAGAGTCATCTTGTTTGTTGATTTGTAAATGTTGAGAATCATCTACCTTATGGCACAATTTTTCATCTTCATCATCTTCCTTTTGATCATCCTCTTGAACCCCTTGTATCTCCTTTATTTGGGTTCCATCATGATTAGCATTCAAAAAAGGTAGTGCATCATCACTTATGATTTCATGAGAAGAGACCTTTCCACTTTCATCTTTCATGAAGATGTCTATGAATTTATTTATGATTTCACTCTCTTCATCATTTATAATTTTCTCACCCTCATTTTCTTATATGTCAATCACTTTATCTTTCGCATTAGGCAAACACATATCTTCCAAAGTCTCATGGATTTCATCATTTTCATCTTCTTCCTTCCTTGATTGACTATCCCAATGATCTAATATAGGAATTAATACCTATTAAATAGTCATCTTTTCTTTCAAATAGAAGTCCATCTTTCGAAGAAAAATAGGGCAATCCATCTCACAATATTGATTCATGAGGTATATCCTACATCCTTCTAACCATGTAAAATCTGATAATGACATAGGAATACCCAATTCTTGCAACTTCTCATTTAGTCTACTTTGTTCAAGTTGAATATCCACCCAATAATGACTATCTATGTCTTTTTCATGTGAATCTTTTTTAGTATTAAAAGAGACATCAAAATTAATTTTTGAAGATGTCAAAGACTTGTCACTAGTTGATATTTCATGACAATAATTATGGGGAAGCATTGAATATTTCTCATCCTCTTGGATTATTCCATCATTTCTTAATACTTCATGACTTATTTTTTCATAAAAATCATTTGGTAGCTTGAATTATTGATTACGAGAAGTATTTAGGATCATTTCACTTTCATTTTTGTACAACTTATCATGCTCATATAATTGACTAGCAAGATTTCCATTTGAAATATCATCATGATTTGATGGATTGAGCATTGGAGTATAGAAAGAATATGACAAGACATTCATAGGAGCATCATTGGGGGGAAAAATACTTGTGTCCAAGGTTGTAGCATGGGAATTTTGACTCTAACAATGATCTTTAAATTGATTGATCTAATTCTTTTGATTGGTTGATTGCATCATTTGGATATCGGGCATGTTGTAATTGGTTGAACAATATAATTGCAGATGATTTGATGTATTTGATGGGTTGACATAGAGTTTCAATGACCGGAAACATTCAATCAATTGCATATTGAAACTTCCATCGAGACCATTTGTAACATCACATTCACATCATGCCAAGAAAAGAGCCTTATTGAATGCATCATGTAAGGTAGTAATCTCACCAAAAGATCTAATCATGCTTGCAAATGAGACATCCAAACACCATAAATAATTCTCTTTTAACATTGAATCATGCACCATCCTTTCTGATTCTTGAACCATTTGATACATGAGAAGAAATTGATGATCAAATTGGGCAATGGACTCTTGAGGTGTCCTTACAGCAGAGAAATAAAATAGTGAATCTTGTGAAATCGCATTGGGATCAAATTGAATTAAGAATAAATCCTTTAATTTAATCCATGAGAAAATATAATTGGATGGGATTCTCCCATACCATTGAGGTGCTACACCTTGAAATCTCTTGACAAATAGATTGCAAACAACATCTTCATGTTCAATTTTGAGAAAAAGCATTAGATCCTTGCAAGTCCTTACATGATTTCTAGCATTTTGTCCATTATTGGGGAAGAACAAAGGAAGCCTATTATATGCATGCAAAGGAATTTCATGGAGACCTCCTGGTATACACAACGAACTATCCATTAAAGCTATATTTTCTCAACATCCAACTTATTTAGTGTGATTATAACCATGAAAACTTTTGGTTCAGGCCCTCCTAGTGCCACTCCTATTGGCGTGATGATGGAGGGTTTTCATACCACCAAAACTCTAATTTTTCCAAGTTGGTCCAAGATTTAATTTCAATTCCTCCCTCCTTCTAGCGCCACTTTTGTTGACATCATTTTTACATGAGACAATGACTAGGAATTTGCATGAACAAATTCCTCTCTTGGAAGAATGATAAAATCACTCTCAAGGTTTCTTTTAGGCTAGGTCTCAACCACTTGGATAGCTCAATTGAAGATAAATGTAAAATTGTTCATGAGGAGGTCTTTGCCAATTCGATCTTTGAGGGGCTACAAAAACAATCTTAGAACAAACAATCTTTCTCTTTTTTTTGTATTTTCTAAATCTTTAAATGAAAGCAATATAAATTTGATTTAATCTACTATGGCTGAATTGTTATCAAAGAGAAAGGTAACAAGGATTTCAAGTGAAATTGCAGAAAGTAAACTAACAGACATAAACTAGTATTGCATTGCCTTGCAAATTAAAGTATCAAGAACATGAATAAAACCCACAAAATGTAGATTTGAATAAATCATAATCATGATTTTTCATATGCATCAATGGAAATAGATGCAGATGTAATATATATCAAAATTCATCAAATCACAAAGCCACCCCAATCTAATGTATTTGCAGATCAAAATCACCATACAATTAATTAGCTCTTTGAAATAAAGGAATGAGCAAACACACATTCATAAACTTTGCAAAGATAGCAGAAAATATCACACCATGATTGAAGCACCAATTTTAAATATTGTATTGCAAAGTAATCGACACTTATTACATTATTTTCAAGCCTTTTATAGCACTTCACCTTTTGAAAACAAGAAATTCATAGCTAGGGTTTCATCTACACATAAAAATAGAAATAAAATTAAATCTAAATCTTACTAGAAGAAAAACTACTCTTAAAGAAACCCTAAACCACTCAGCATGAATTTAATCCACGTACATTACAATTTCAAAGCCTAAGATGCATTAGAAAACTCAAAATTTGTTCTAGAGTTCCACCTTTTTTCTTCAAATCCTTCTTCAAAACTTGGAGTTCTTCCCATTAATCCTTGTCATGGCTACTCTTTGAGATTCCAACTAATAGATATCCTCAAGGAGTGCAAAACTGATCCAAAACATATGGTCAATTAGATTGAAAATCCATTATAGAAGACTAGGAGTTCTTGACGGTGACGGCCCTGAAATTTTGGACCCTGACCCTTACTATGAAAAAATGACTCCTGAAAAAATGAATAAGTCAAAAACTCTATGCTGGGCAAAATTTTAGATTTTTGAAGGCCAAACCTCCAGAAAAATCTAAAACTCTGAAAATCTATCAAAACTTTTGGCATTTTAGACGTTCAGATAGAAAACATCTAGGAAACTCTGAAACTCTGAAAATCCAACAAAACTTCCAGCATTTCAAACTTTTGGATTGTGAACCTCCAGTAAACTCTGAAACTCCAAAAATCTAGCAAAACTTCTAGAATTTCAAAATTTCAGACAGCGAACCTCTAGCAAACTCCGAAACTCAGAAAATATAGCAAAACTTTTGGCATTTTAGACTTTCAGACAACGCACCTCAAGCAAACTCTAAAACTCTGAAAATCCAGCACTGAAAAATGGTTGTGTTGAAATTCTCTACACTTGTCAAAATTGATCACTTATTGTTCTAAGAGAATGTTGGGATGAGCCTTTTAGAACTTCTTTGTCACTTCTTGGACTTCCAAAAATTTTAGTACTTCAATGGATGCTAGCTTCCCTTGTTGTTTCTTCGTAAACCTCAAAAGGTGGGCACCAAAGTTCTGCATGAAAAAGAAGTTGTCAGTAATGTCTTGTTGAAAGCATAAAAAATATTCTAACTATCTAAGATAATTACACAAGAAAAATAAACCAAAACCCTAAAGACAACAAAAAAGGCCCTAAAAGCTAAAAAACTAGACAAACTCTAAAACCAACCCTCTATTGGAGTTTTCAAACTTTTGGACAATCAGACTCCAAAAAACAATCGGACTCTGAAATTTTGAAATTTTGATCTTTTGGGCACAAGGTGTAGGAAATTATGAGGTCCTCTTCTCCTTTAGATCTTCAGAGTGTGAAACTCTAAAAAGTCCAACAAACATCGAAACTCCAAAAAAAACCAGCAAATTTCCAGACAACAAAAATCTAGCACTGCCTTAGCCAAAAGGTGATCGGCCTTCCAGGGTTTCAAGGTTCTTGGAC